>JAODAL010004859.1:0-150771 GCA_025379985.1 Phyllomedusa bahiana
TGGCTTTTAGATGCTGATGACGAATTTGGGGGCCGTGACTGGGAGACGAGGAAAAAGATGCAGATGCAGGTTTTTAACCACTGAAGGACGATATGGGTGATGTTCGTTACTTGATTTACAGGGCCCCGACCCAGCGATGCAGGCCTGACGGTCCTGCAACTGACGATCCTGGCATGGTTTTTGTCCCGCATGGGAAAGGGGCACCCTTTTTCCCCTACCCCCTACCCCCATTGCTCCCTACTCTTTGCTCGCTTACCACCTGCATTTGCTCCATGTTAAAATAAAAAATTTGAGAAGGTTGGAAAAGTTTGGAAAGTCCTTTTAAAAGACGGCAAAATCACAGTATTCTCAAATCCCTAAAACAAAACAAAATTGCTTTGGGTTTTAAATTTTTAAATGCAGGGTCTTTCAACAAATCTGGGCTGGGCAAAAAGTGCAAAAAAACGATTTGTTATGTTTTCGATAATAAAAAGTTTTTTTTTTTTCACCCTTTTAATTCAAATATGGGACTATAAATTGCCTTTTTTGATTTCGTATGCTGCGTCAATGAACAAAGCTGGGTGCGAAAAAGTCAAAAAACACGTATTGTTATGTTTTGTATAATACACGGTTTTTTTGCACCTTTTTAAATTTACCTATGGGGGACATAGAATTTCCTTTTTAAGATTACGTGGTGCTGCGTCAATGAAAAAAGTGGGTGCGCAAAAGTCAAAAAACACTTTGTTAGTTTTCGTATAAAACCGGTATTTTTTGCACCCTTTCAATTTACCTGTGGTACTATACAATTGCTTTTTTAAGATTTTCGGAAGCTGCGTCAATGAAAAAAGCGGGGCGCAAAAAATAAAAAAACACGTATTGTTATGTTTTCGTTAATACAGGTATTTTTTGCACCTTTCAATTACCTGTGGTGACTTAGAATTGCTGTTTTAAATTTTCGTGGAAAAGCTGCGTCAAAACAAAGTTGGTGCGCAAAAGTCAAAAAGCCGTATCGTTATGTTTTCGATATACACGGTGTTTTTTTACCTTTCAATTCACCTTGGGGGAATATGAATTGCTGTTTTAAGATTTCGTGGGGTGCTGCGTCAATGAACAAAGCGGGGCAAAAGTCAAAAAAACAGTATTGTTATGTTTTCGTTAATACACGGTATTTTTTGACCTTTCAAATTTACCTGTGTGACTATAGAATGTGTTTTAAGATTACGTGGATCTGCGCAATGAACAAATGGGGGGCGCAAAAGTCAAAAAAAAACGTACCTGTTATGTTTCTAAAATACCGGAATTTTTTGCACCCTTTTAAATTTACCTGTGGTGACTATAAATTTTTTGGTTTTTAGATTTACGTGGGTGCTGCGTCAATGAACAAAGCTGGGTGCGCAAAAATCAAAAACTGTATCGTTTGTTTTCGTATAATACACGGATTTTTGCACCTTTTAAAATTCACCTTGGGACTATAGAATTGCTGTTTTAAGATTTACTGGATGCTGCATCAATGAAAAAAGTGGGTGGCAAATTAAAAAACACATCTGTTATTTTTTGTATAATAAGGGTTTTTTTTGCCCCTTTCAATTCCCTTTTGGGGTGACTATAGAATTGCTTTTAAGATTTATGGGATGCGCGTCATGAAAAAGCTGGGGTGCGCAAAAGTCAAAAAAACGTATTGTTTAGTTTTCTTATAATGCAGGTTTTTTTTTTGGCACCTTTCAATTCACCTGTGGTGACTATAAAATTTGCTGTTTTAATTTACGTGGATGCTGCGTCAATAAACAAGCTTGGCGCCAAAAGTAAAAAAACAGATTGTTATGTTTTTGTATGATACAGGTTTTTTGGCAACAAAAAACCCTTTTGTGCTAAAAAAGATTGCTGGATTTAATTTTTAACGCAAGGGGGATTTTCAACACAGGTGGAATGGGTAAATTGAAAATGAACACCATCTAAAATGTAACTAAAAATTAAAAGGGGAGTTTCACCTAACAAAGAACCCCAGTTAAGAAATGAGTGTATCCAATATATGTTAGGCTGCCCAAATCCCGGAAATATTTCAATAGCAAATGTTAAAAAATAAAGATATTTCAGTGCAAAGTTTTACACTAAGTTTGGTAACTTTACCAGTGTTCTTTATAGATAGAGCTTGTCTGTGTTCGCCCGTGGGCCCACCCCCTCCCCCCCGCTTCCCTCATGACTTTACAGCGGTAGATGCTGCTTTAAATTCTCTAGCTAACTACATAAAATCTTCAAATCTCTAATCTAACTAAATTGGAAGGATCACAGCTAATAGTAGAGGTTTCTCTGTGCAGAAATAGACTAATTTCGCTGAGCTGTTTGGCCACAGGCAGAGCACACGTCCTATTCCTATGAGACGCTGAGAGACACTAAGGCTGAACAGGAAGGGCTGTTAAAACGAGGTCATGTGATTTTTCTAGCCAATCGCAACCATACACATCCCAGTCATGACGTCGCACACACATCTCACCCTGCTCTATTCTGTAATCTGATTAGCTGGCCACCAAAATGACAGGAAGCGCCGAAAATGGCGCGATCTTAATAGATGATGCACAGATTTTAACCTTAATTATCGCATGATCT
Organism: Phyllomedusa bahiana; assembly: GCA_025379985.1. Classification (NCBI taxonomy): domain Eukaryota; kingdom Metazoa; phylum Chordata; class Amphibia; order Anura; family Hylidae; genus Phyllomedusa; species Phyllomedusa bahiana. Next base: position 2,584 of record JAODAL010004859.1, read on the forward strand.
GAAAATTTCGATCACCATAAAAACCTAGCCGATTTCAACTTTGTCGATAAAAATCGCTCAACACTACTCATAAGGGCCAACTATAGCCTGAGTGAGCCACCTGTAGATGTCATTGCATCATTACCCCTATTATCAATTTAGAGCCTAAGGTTTCATTTATTGGTCTTGCTATAATCCATTTATTTATAGGAGTCAGGTTACATATAGGATAATAAAAAAAACAGTGCAACATGAGAGGGTTAATATATTTTTTATTAGGTTATAGTATTAAGATGACCATGTATGTGGGATATGCATTATGATTACATATGCTCTCTTTGAGAATCTATTGGCAATCAGCGCAACACTCTGGACACCAAAAGTGGTTGTTGCGCCCCTTTCTAGACGCAGTTGAGTTGATAGGCTGCCGGGGACTGTGGGAATTAACCTGCGAGCATCGCTCTGATAGTAGTGCATGACGCACATCCAGGATTTCCCGGATAGACTTCCGCACATGCGCGGTACGGAGCGGGGAACACCGAACAAAGTGCGCATGCGCGGACCGCGGTGGTGAATGCAGTAAGCAGCACTATGGCGGGGAGCTAAGACTGGACACAGGTATATCATAAAAGATATTTTAATCTGACCAATAAGGCCTAACTTTTATTGATATATCTTATTCATATGTTGGGGTTGTGTGCACTATTTAAGGGAGTGGTAAATTCATCTAACCCGCCCCCTCACAGCAGGAGGTGCCATTGCCCAATTTTGGGATTGTTCCGGATGGTGATCGAGTAGACCACCTTAGAAAAACAGGTATCTTTTATTGCTAAAAGCAATCTCTTTTTTCTTTTGCTCTCTCAGATCCCCTGAGGAACCCTAGTCATTGGGGGAAATGCGTCGGGATTGGTTGGAAAACTAAAAGTTAATCGAGAGTGAGTTTGGATGGGGCTACTGTATTTCTAATGGAAGCATTTGATCTTATTAGATTGCTTGTTAAAGTAGGACCGCTCTTTTATAGTCTGACAGCCATAACTTTTTTATTTTTCTGTATACGGAGCTGATTATGTGCTTGTTTATTGCGGGACGAGTTGATGTTTTTATTGGTACCATTATGGGGTGCATATGATGCTTTAATCAATTTTTATTAAGGTTTTTTTGTGAGGCATTTTGAACAAAATACAGAAATCCTGGTAGTGTTTTTTATTTTTATTTTTTACAGTGGTCACTGTGCGGTACAAATGACATGCTAGCATTACTCATCAGGTCGATACGATTACAGCAATACCCAATTTGTATTTTTTACTGCTTTTATACAATAAAAACACTTTTATTCAAAAAGAAAACACGTTTTTGCACCGCCATAGTCTGAGGGCCATAACTTTTTTAATTTTCTGTTTACGGAGCTGTGTAGCTGTGTTGTTTTTTTGCGGGATGAGTTGACATTTTTATTGGTATCATTTCTGGGGGGACAAGGCTTTTTGATCACTTTTAAATCAGTTTTTTGGAAGGCAGGGTGAAGAAAATACTGCAATCCTAGTAGTGTTTTTTATTTTTATTTTTAACAGCACTCACCGTGAAATATACGGGACAAGTTAGTTTTACTCTGTGGGTTGAGACAATTACGGCGATACCCAGTTTGTATAGTTTTTTTATGTGGAAGCAATTTTTTATTTTTTTGAAAGTGTATTTATTGTGTAAAACAATATCTATGCATTGCTAGCTTCTGATAGCCATAACTTTTATTTTTCCGTATACAGAACTTCTTTTTTTTTTTGCAGGATGAACTGACGTTTTAATTGGCACCACTTTGGTGTTTATATGAGTTTTTGATGACTTTTTCTTCCATTTTATATGCTGCGGGATGAACAAAAATCGCAATTCTGTTAATTAAATTTTTTTTTTACGCCATTCACCGTATGGGTTAATTAACATGACAAATTTATAGGGTGGGTCGTTATGCACGCAGCGATACGAAATATGGGTACTTTATTTTTTATCTAATTTGGGGCTTTTGCCATTTGTAAAGGGGAAAAGGGCAGTGTACGGTTTTTGATTTTATTTTTTGTGTTTGTGTTTACTTTTTTACACTTTTTTTTAAACTTTTTTCCACTTTTTCCACTTTTCCCCAGAGGGGAATTGTATGAGCAATATTCAAATCGCTCATACAAGAGGAGACCTGCACACAACATTACTGCTGTGTAGTGGTCTCCATGGTGACTGTCAATTACCATGCCCACAATGCATTGTGGGCATGGTGTCGCCCCCGGATGACCCGGATGCTTTCAGAAAGCATCTGGGCTGTCGGGTAAGGGGACCAGTGAGCGCTTCTTCGCCACTCACTGCTACGATCGCGTGCAGATGGAGCTCACTTCTCCTGCCTGCAGCTTCGATGTCGTGACCATGATTGGTCGCGACTTCGAAGGGTTAATCACCCACGGTCGGAGCTCACTCTGGCCGCAGGGGATGCGGCATGGTGCCAGCGGTAATATACCGCTGGTTCCATGCCGCAATCTTGCGAGCTCCGCTTGTGAGCTCGCAAGATCGCCATGACGTACCCATACGTCAAATTGCGGGAACCCCTACCCAACCTTGACGTATGGGTACGTCAAATGTCGGTAAGGGGTTATATAAGAAAACAATTACTCACCTCCCTACTCACTCCATTCCAGCGCTGTTACCATCTACTCTATTCCCTGGTTCTTCTGTTTACTTCCGACTGCAATGTTTAGTTCAAATACCTCTCTGCTGCGTCTTATCAGCAGGTGGGTCTAGGTGGCCAGGGTCAGAGATATACAGTGTTTATAGTCTGTCTTTTATTTATCAGTAGAATAGCTCTCTAATACTGGTCGGTCTAATATAAATTATGCCATCTTGAAAAAAGACTCGTCTCTTTGTCATTACAATTAGTAGTTATTTCAGTGTTTCTCCAATTGGTTCTCTTTGTTTTATCAGTGGGGGTCCGACCTCAAAGTGTCACATCTCCTTAAATCATATAAGCACCTAAGCCTGGTACTATGGTTTATCACATTCACTAGAATGGATTCAAAGAGTCAAGCTGTAGGATCAGGCATATCCATTCATAAAGAGAACTGCAAACCTTCATTGTTCTGATCTGCTGGGTTCCCAAAAATTGGACCCCAACCCATCAGATATTGATTACCTTGCCTAAGAATAAGCCATTAATGAAAAATAGTTTAAATTAATTACTTTTTTTGTTTCACTTTTGCAATAATGTAGAGGGCAGAGTGAGTGGACATTTTCTTATAAAACTTGTAAAATATAAAAAATTTCAAAACCCTTCTACGAAATTGTTCTAAACACACTTATTTTTTAAATGCTATAGCAGAGTATCTACATGAGGAAACCATGTTCTTTCACTGTTGATGCACCAGTTGCTACTTGAGGTATTAAAAAATAATCCTAACATTTTTATTTATTTGATTTACCTGTAAAGTTCATCATATACTCCTTTTGAAGGTACACCAAAAGCCCTTTCAGACTGACTTTTTCCTTCTCTGAAACATAATAAGAAACATTATTCTGTCGCATTTATAGTTGACAAAACATTACTTACATTTTATGTGCAATTATCAAGCATTTCAATTCAGGTACAAGGAACATCACAATGTTAAAATAAATTCAGATATTCAAAGTTTAATCCACAGTATTCAAAAATGTTACCTTTACATTCCTAATAAATACAAAAACAGTTTAAAAATCCAAAATATATGCTTTAATCATATTCTTTCCAATTTTAAACTCATTTAGATGGATTTTAATAGTTATAATAGTTAAGGAGCAACTTCAGTCAGGTATGACAATGTTTACTCATATTGTGTCGAGAGAGTACATTATTTTAATGTTTACTCATAATGTTGTAAAAACATTTACCTTAGTTATGAGACCAAAACATGAATGAGTCTGAAAGTATAAAACTTATATTTACTTTCCAAAAGCCCCAATTTTGACAGGACAATCCAGCCAACTGAAATGCCAAAAGGAATGAGTTTGATACAACCCCACCCAAAAATGGACATTTGGGGGAGTATTCTTTATTAGTATTATTGCTAAATTTTGGAAATGTAATTGTTGGTAAAGTATGAACTTTTCATTGTATAAGAATTAAAAAAACTCTTTCAGTAAAGATAGTAGATGAAAAATATCTTAATTTTTTCCTCTATAAACTTTTTTTTCACAACTGAAATACTGACTGATGTCGTATAAAATCATAACTGAATTGCATTTAAAAACCTTTTAATAAAATGTTACAGATTTTAGACTGTTTATCACCTGGTGATTGGAAGTGAAGATTTGTGCAGAAACAAGAAGAGGTGAGTATCTGTAAGTTTGTAATAAGTGCTGGGCTGGCCTGGGATCTGTATGAATGGAGGTCTGGTCTGAGCTCTGGATAAATGAGGGCTCTGGACGATGGTTATGTTTAAAATGGGGGATTGTACTGGAACCTTTATAAATAGGGGTGTGTGGTCTGGGATTAGCATAAAGACGGTAGTGATGGTTCAGTATTAAGAGGGTGGTTGGTCAGGAGTCTATACAAAGGGGGTGACTGGGCTGTGGTCTGTATAAATGTGGGGTATATGTACAGTGCCTAGTAAAAGTATTCAGCCCCCTTAAACTTTTCAACATTTTGCCACATTTCAGGCTTCAAACATAAAGATATAAAATTTAAATTTTTTGTGAAAAATCAACAACAAGTGGGACACAATTGTGAAGTGGAACGAAATTTATTGGATATTTTAAACTTTTTTAAGAAATAAAAAACTGAAAAGTGGGGCATGCAAAATTATTCGGCCCCCTTAAGTTAATACTTTGCAGCGACACCTTTTGCTGCGATTACAGCTGCAAGTCGCTTGGGGTATGTCTGTATCAGTTTTGCACATCGAGAGATTGAAATTCTTGCCCATTCTTCCTTGGAAAACAGCTCGAGCTCAGCGAGGTTGGATGGAGAGCGTTTGTGAACAGCAGTTTACAGCTCTTTCCACAGATTCTCGATTGGATTCAGGTCTGGACTTTGACTTGGCCATTCTAACACCTGGATACGTTTATTTGTGAACCATTTCATTGTAGATTTTGCTTTATGTTTGGGATCATTATCTTGTTGGACGATAAAACTCCGTTCCAGTCTCAGGTCTTTTGCAGACTCCAACAGGTTTTCTTCCAGAATGGTCCTGTATTTGGCACCATCCATCTTCCCATCAATTTTAACCATCTTCCCTGTCCCTGCAGAAGAAAAGCAGGCCCAAACCATGATGCTGCCACCACCATGTTTGACAGTGTGGATGGTGTGTTCAGGCTGATGAGCTGTGTTGCTTTTACGCCAAACATATCTTTTTGCATTGTGGCCAAAAAGTTCGATTTTGGTTTCATCTGACCAGAGCACCTTCTTCCACATGTTTGGTGTCTCCCAGGTGGCTTGTGGCAAACTTTAAACAAGACTTTTTATGGATATCTTTGAGAAATGGCTTTCTTCTTGCCACTCTTCCATAAAGGCCAGATTTGTGTAGTGTACGACTGATTGTTGTCCTATGGACAGACTCTCCCACCTCAGCTGTAGATCTCTGCAGTTCATCCAGAGTGATCATGGGTTGTTTAAAGTTTGGGAAGTCTTTTTGTATCCAAATTCGGCTTTAAACTTAGAGACATACCCCAAGCGACTTGCAGCTGTAATCGCAGCAAAAGGTGGCACTACAAAGTATGAACTTAAGGGGGCTGAATAATTTTGCATGCCCCACTTTTCAGTTTTTTATTTCTTACAAAAGTTTAAAATATTCAATAAATTTCGTTCCACTTCACAATTGTGTCCCACTTGTTGTTGATTTTTCACAAAAAAATAAAAATTTTATATTGTTATGTTTGAAGCCTGAAATGTGGCAAAAGGTTGAAAAGTTCAAGGGGGCCGAATACTTTTAAAAGGCACTGTAAAATGGGTCTGGTGTCTATGTTTATTTTAGGAGTCTTGGGAATGTATCCTTTATAGATTGGTGAAACATATGGCCATGAATTTTGCACTGTGCATAGTGCATCCTTCACTTTGTGCAACACTATTGTGACTCTCTCTCTTTTCTGAATCTCCCTCATCTTAATACTTGAGTTTGACATAGAGTACACAATAGGTTAAACTTTCTCTCTGAATATGAATCTAATCTGATTTATATAAACCAACAAAGTCGGAAAAATGGGGTAAATGTACTAATATCTAGGTAAACTTCGTTTTATCAAAGTGGCACATGCTGTATGATAAATCTGGAACATGTTAAGACTAGTGTTGAGCGATAAAATCGGCCAAAGTTGAAATCGGGCAGATTTTCACTAAAATCTGGGTTCAGCGATGAACAGATTATTTTTCTTGAAATCTGATCATAATCTGAAGCGCGGATTCAGATCACGCCATTTTTGGCGCTTCCTGTAATTTTGGCGGCCAGCCAATCAGCGCAGAGCACGGGGTGGGGGGTGAAGAACGTCACCAATGGGCTGTATGGGGATCTCATTGGCTGCTGAAATCACATGACCTCGTTTTATGTATGTGAATGCACCTCCTGCTCGCCGCCATTAGCTTCTATACGGCGTACAGAATGGATCAGTGTCTCTCTGAACAGCTTTTTTAAAAGCTATTAAAGATTGTTTCCCAGTGATTTTACAGCTGATAAGCATCTGAGATAGAATATTTAGCTAAGGGAACAGGAAGAGTACAGAATTCTCGTTCGTAAAAGTTAGAGCTATGGAAACAGCTCCAGAGCTCTGAAAAGCACAGCAGCAGGCGACCACTCAGTCGCGCGGGGAGAGCCTGCATCAGAAAAATTACTCCTCTCAAGCCACTGTGGTATAGCCCCAAAATTTATTCCTGCCAGCAGCCATCATCCACCACAGCCTCAGTTCAGGGTGGCAGTTTCTTTTGGGGTGCACGTCTGCATTTCTAACTCATATTTGTGCTTTCAAGCCACTGTCATATAGCCCCAAATTTTAATCCTGCAAAGCCAGCATCCACACCAGCCTCAATTCAGGGGTGTCAGTTTTTTTCTTTTGCCGTGGTGACATCGTCGGTGCATTTTTTTCTAACTGCTTTGTCCTTCCAAGCCATGCTGACATAGCGCCCAACTTTATTTCTGCGTTGCCATCCTCCACAGTCTGTGTCCAGGATGTCACTTTCTTGTGGGGTGCTGTTCTGCATTTATTACTTATATTGGTGCTCTCAGGCTTTGGTGAATAGCACCCTATTTTGTTTTGCGTTGCCTGCCACCAGTGTCATAGGAGGGAGGGTTGACCTTTGTTGTGGGGTGAACTGCATCATAGACAGCTACGTTCATCTCTCATAAGAAGTCACTGTTCTATAGAGTGTATTCTATTTGTATTCCTGTTTCTCAGTTGTGAAAAATACAAAATTTATTCCATATTCTTTATAAAAAATTTCTATTTCTATCCGTTATTGTCAGTTATCTGAAAATACCGCAATTGTAAGATAATTTGTAGAGAATTATCCTATTTGTACTCCTGTTTCTCAGTTGTGGGAAAATACCACATTTAATCCATATTCTGTAGAAAAAATTTCTATTTCTATCCGTGATTGTCAGTTGGCTGAAAAGACCGCAGTTGTTAGATAATTTGTAGAAAATGATTCTATTTGTACTCATGTTTGTCAGTTGTGGGAAAATACCACATTTATACCATTTCTATTTCTATCCGTGATTGTCAGTTGTCTGAAAAGACCGCAGTTGTTAGAAAATTTGTAGAAAATTATCCTATTTGTTCTCCTGTTTCTCTGTTGGGGGAAAATACCACATTTATTCTATATTCTGTAGAAACTATTTCTTTTTCTATCCGCGATTGTCAGTTGTCCGAAAAGACTGCAGTTGTTAGATAATTTGTAGAAAAATTAGATTTTTTTATGGCTGGTTGTCATTGTTTGGAAAAGACCACATTTATTCCATATTATGTATAAAAAATTTCTATTTCTACAACTGGTTGTCAGTTGTCATAAAAGAGCGCAGTTCTTAGAAAATCTGTAGGAAATAGTCAATTGCTAGTCCTACTCAGCGGTTGTACATCTCAGAGAGTGAAGGAACCACACTGTTGAGTTGGTGTTACGGTTCTTCCACAAGACCGCATTTCACAGCTATTCGATACAAACAATTCTGTTTCTAATCCTATTTGGCAGTTGGAAATTAAAAGGATTACAGAACACCTGTGATTTGCTGTCTTTGCAGTACAGTTTTTCAATAAGAGATTTAAAAAAAATCTTCCAGACCTTTTTAATATTTATCATTCTGAACATGGAGGGAACTACAGGGGGTAAGAGAGCAAAGAGGGGGGTAGGATGTGGAACTAGAGGTACGAGAGAAGGCGCTTCTTCCATTGCTGTGGACAACACGCAAGCGAGCACATCGTCAGTTGCTGGACCGTCAGGCCTGTCATCGCTGGGTCGGTTACCTCTAAATCTCAGTAATGAAGAGCGTCGCCAATCTGTTCTTCATTGGTTAACACAACCTTCATCCAGCGGTTTTACCTCCTTGTTCTCCCAGTCACGGTCATCATCAAAAATGTCATCATCATCATCAGCAGCATCCGTCCAAACTGAAGCAAAGGCAGCCCAAATGTCAACCCATGTACCGACCACTTTGGATAATCCATGTTCTCAAGAGCTCTTTGATGAGACAATCCGGTCGGGGTCAGAAGGCATTTCAAAAGATCAAGAGGCCAAAGAGGATGATTTTGTCTGATCCGACGCCCAATCGCTGATGCCGTCAGAGGAGAAAGAAGGTGGTCAGTTGGCACAAATCCCGAGCGGTCGGCAACACCTTGCAGTGCCTGTGGCTTCTAGCCCTCAGCTTCTGGATGTAGACTGTGAGGACGAGGAAGTCACCTGTGATGACGATGATGATGTTGATAATGAAATTGCAGATCCAACGTGGTCTTTTCAGCAGAATTTGCTTGCGAGCACCTCATCAGTGGACGAGGAGGAAGATGATGGGGTAGTGTCGATACGGGTGCAGCCTGAGAAAGGGAGAGGGTGGTCGCACAAGTCCGCTGACATTAATCCGCCAGCCGTGGTCAGTGGTGGCAGCGGAAACATCGCCACTAGCTTATCGCTGTCGAAAAAAACGTCCAGGACCTGTGAAGCTTGGGCCTTTTTCGATCAAGCCTCAGATTCGCCCACCAACGCCGTATTTGCCAGCGACGCATCAGTAGAGGGAGAAATTTAAAGTGTTTAACCACCTCAAACATGACTAGTCACATGCAGCGAAAGCATGAATTGAAATGGAGGGATCACTTGGAAAAAATGCCACAACGGTCCTGGGCTTCCAACCAATGTCACACCCTCTGCCTCATCCTCCTCCACCACTTCCAAGACCAAGTGTTCCTCTGCTGCCCATGTCCCTCAGCGGCATGAACAAGGATCAGCCCAAGTGCCACACACCGTCACCCGAGTACCACCAGCTCCACCAGAAACACACCCTACCCCTTCTCCTTCCACCAGTTTCACCTGCACGCCATACAGTGGCGAGTCTAGCAGCCAGCCTTCCGTGTACCCAGTGTGGGAGCAGAAGAAACACTTTAACCCAAACCATTCCAAAGCCAAAAGCCTGAATGTTGGAACTGCCAGGCTTTTGGCCTTGGAAATGTTGCCTTTCCACTGGTGGACACAGATGGGTTCTGCCATATCATGGCCCTTGCCTGCCCCCAATACCAGATGCCGAGCAGGCATGTCTTTGCCCGAAAAGCCGTCCCTGCCATGTCCAGCCACGTGTCAGCTAAAATCTCCAGCGAGTTGTCTGCATCTGTGTCCAGCAAAGTCCATCTGACCACCAATACCTGCCTTTTTTCTCTCTGGATTATGGAGGTCTGATGACCCAAATAAGAAGTCTGAATTGGACTCAAATGAGAGGTAATAATAGGGTAGGACCATCTGCATTGAGGTCCCGTTGAAAGTCGGGGGTGGCTTAAACCGTTTTGATCAAAACGTGAACTAAGAACCTCAAAGTTTTTTTCATGTATTGTAGATAGCATAATGCTTTTTTAGAGGTTTCCATGTCTTGTTTGATAGCTCTTTTAGATGATGGTGTGCCACTGATATTGGAATGTGTGTATATGTATACCACAACCATGCCAGTGTGCACCTGTGTTCACATTGTGGTTTTCAGAAATGTTTTTTTGTGTGCAGAACCATACATTGCATTTGGCATATATTGCTTTTGACTAATAAAGGGAGGAGTGTTTGCCTCCATTTTGGTTTTTTGCACTCCACCCACCTCCACAGGTTGCTAGATCAGTGCAGTATGCTTATTAAGCTGGTGCCTTTTTTCTCTCTGGATTATGGAGGTCTGATGACCCAAATGAGAAGTCTGAATTGGACTCAAATGAGAGGTAATAATAGAGTAGGACCACCTGCATTGAGGTCCCGTTGAAAGTCGGGGGTGGCTTAAACAGTTTTGATCAAAACATGTGAACTAAGAACCTCAAAGTTTTTTTCATGTATTGTAGATAGCATAAATGCTTTTTTAGAGGTTTCCATGTCTTGTTTGATAGCTCTTTTAGCTGATGGTGTGCCACTGATATTGGAATGTGTGTATATATACCACAACCATGCCAGTGCGCACCTGTGTTCACATTGTGTTTTTCAGAAATGTTTTTTTTTTTTTTTTTTTGTGCAGAACCATACATTGCATTTGGCATATATTGCTTTTAACTAATATAGGGAGGAGTGTATGCCTCCATTTTGGTTTTCTGCACTCCGCCCACCTCCACAGGTTGCTAGATCAGTGGAGTATGCTTATTAAGCTGGTGCCTTTTTTCTCTTTGGATTATGGAGGTCTGATGACCCAAATGAGAAGTCTGAATAGAACTCAAATGAGAGGTAATAATAGAGTAGGACCACCTGCATTAAGGTCCCGTTGAAAGTCGGGGGTGGCTTAAACAGTTTTGATCAAAACATGTGAACTAAGAACCTCAAAGAGGCATGGCTGGACACCGATGATACCGATGTCCCTGCCTTGGAAAGAGGTTGGCACGGATTAGAGGCGGAGGTGGAAGACGAGGAAGATGTGTTTAGTGCCCCTCGACCCCGAGGCTTGGGAAATCCGGGCTCCATCTCTCACATGAGTGCTTGGATGCTCCATTTCCTCCAACATGATCCACGTATTAAGGCCATCAAAATGAACAACAGTTACTGGCTGGCCATCCTCCTTGATCCCCATTACAAAGCGAAACTCAGCACTTTCCTTCCACCCACACAAATAGACACTCGAAAGCAGGAATTTGAGACCGTGCTCATTGATCAACTAGAGACATCTATTTCGTCTGCTTCACGTTCTAATGTCGCGGTGGAACAACGTCAGCAACGTGACAGCAGTAGAGTGCCAAGTAGCCGAAGCACCAGCAGTAGCAGCAGGCATTGTGGCAGAAGCCTAATGGATGACCTCTGGCAATTCTTATTTCCCGCCTCACCAACGCCTGTAATGTAGGTCAAAAATCAGACACACAGAGACCGCCGCAAGATCATGGTCCACTACTATGTGCGTCTCAACACCGATATTTTTGGATATGTTCCAGACCCAATCGACTTCTGGGTATCCAAAATGGATGAATGGCTCGAGCTCGCTCGCCACGCCATGCCATGCCAGCGTCATATCTGAGCGGACCTTCAACACAGCTGGAGGATTGATTACAGACAAACGTATCCGGCTTTCCACTGAGAATGTGGATCGTTTGACTTTCATCAAGATTAATCAGGCGTAGATCTCTGATGTTGTGGCCCCAATTGCCGAGGTCACCGATTAGTTGCCGGTCTACTTCACATTCCTCTACAAAAAGAAATGATCCTCTTTAAAAATTTTTTTTTTTAAATGCTCATTTCTTACTGCAATTTTTATTCTGAGTGTCCACAGGGTCATATTGCTGGTTTAGCGGTTAGGAGACTGAAAAAGACACTAATTGTACACGGTTTCATGAAAAAACCATATTCCAATTACTCCTTTCTTCATGAAAATTTTAAGCACTGTCAATGGTTTTGGGGTTATGGTGCTGTGAAAAACAGTTATAATGCAGGTCCTTTGGTACAGAAATTCAGTTTCTATCTGGCATTTCTTTCTCACTATTTTTAACAGTGGCCGAGAGGTCATTTTTCTAATTTTTGGGGTCATGGTGCTGTCCAAAACCAGCTATACTACATGTCCTATTATAAAAAATGTGGTTTATAACAGGTATTTGTTCTTCACAATTGTCAACAATGGCCGAAAGGTCACGTTTCGAATTTTTGGGGGCATGCTGCTGTGCAAAACCAGCTATACTACAGGTACTATTGTAAAAAATGTGGTTTATTTATTATTTTATTATTATTATTATTTATTTTAAAGCGCCATTGATTCCAGGGCGCTGTACATTCGAGGGGGTTACATACATTACATAAGTCAAACGAGTACAGTGATAAGGGATAATGACAATTGGCATGACAGAGGGAGAGAGGACCCTACCCACGAGGGCTTACAATCTACAAGGAGGGGGAAAGAGACAGGAGGTGAGGGGCAGACAAGTCTGTGGAGGAAGTAGTGACAAGTTTAGTGAAGGTTATAGGCAAGCCTGAAGAAATGGGTTTTCAGGTTGCTTTTGAAGCTGGTGAAAGTGGAGGAGAGTCTGATGTGTTGGGGCAGTGAGTTCCAGAGTGTGGGTGAAGCACGGGAGAAGTCTTGGAGACGGTTGTGTGAGGAGCTGATAAGGGGAGAGCAGAGGAGAAGGTCCTGTGAGGAGCGGAGAGTGCGTGGGGGGGAGATATTTGGAAATTAGGGCAGAGATGTATGGAGGGGAGAGGTCATGGAGAGCCTTGTAGGTCATGGTTAGTAGCTTGAAATGAATTCGCTGGGCGATGGGAAGCCAGTGAAGGGATTGGCAGAGCGGAGAGGCAGAGGAGTAGCGAGGAGAGAGGTGGATAAGAGGGCAGCAGAGTTAAGGATGGATTGGAGGGGAGCGAGGGTGCTAGCTGGGAGGCCACTGAGAAGGATGTTGCAGTAGTCTAGGCGGGAGTGACAAGGCATGGACCAGCATTTTTGTAGTGTCATAGCCGAGGAATGAGCGGATGCGAGAGATGTTTTTCAGGTGGAGGGGCAGGCAGAGGTGAGGGTTTGGATGTGTGGTTTGAAAGATAAAGCAGAGTCTAGGATTACCCCAAGACAGCGGACTTGTGGGACCGGTGAAAGTGTAGAGCCGTTGACTGTAATAGAGAGATCAGGGGTAGAGTTGGATGGTGGAAAGATGATGAGTTCTGTTTTCTCCACAATTTAGATTTAGGAGACGTGATGAGAAGAAGGAGGAAATGGAGGACAGACAGTCAGGGATCCGGGAGAGTAGAGAAGTGACATCTGGGCCAGAGATGTAGAGTTGGGTATCATCAGCATACAGGTGGTAATGAAAGCCATGTGAGGCTATGAGCTGACCGAGGCCAAGGGTGTAGAAGAGAAGAGTAGTGGACCCAGGACTGACCCTGGGGAGACACCAACAGAGAGTGGCCGGAGGGAGGAGGTGGAGCAAGAATGAGAGACGCTAAAAGCCCGATCAGAGGTACGAGAGATGCCAGGAAAGAGCCACAGTCCGTGATGCCGAGAGAAAGATTTGTTGTCCGGAGGAATGATCCACAGTGTCAAATCAGAGACCAGTCCAAAGAAGCACAGAGTAGTAGTCATAGGCTTTAGGCATTTTACTACTAGGATCATTAGTAGACTTTGTTAGGGCAGTTTGTTTAGCCTTGTTCTTCACAATTCTTCAACAGCTGCCAAAAAGTCATATTTTTTTGAATTTTTGGGGCAATGCTGCTATGAAAGAAATCACATATACTACAGGGCTCCTAATTTAAAAAAATGGTGGTTTAGTAACAAGGCATTGTTCTCACAATTGTCAACAGTGGCCGAATGGTAATTTTCTAATTTTGGGGCATTCTGTGACTGTCAAAACAACTTATAATCAGAGGTCCTATTCCCAAAAATGTTTTTTAAAAAACTATTTTTATTGCTGGCTACTTTTATTTAAGTGTTAAAAGGTCATTTTTGCACGTTTTGGGGTAAAAGCAGTGGAAAAAGAGCAGCGATATTCAAGGTTTGCTATTCAATAAATCTTGTTCAACGACTCATTCTTCCGGCTAGATTTGTACTCGTCGTGTCCCCATAAAGGGAGATTTCTTGCTAGTTTATCTGAAGGGGTCAGGCATAATTAAAAAGAAGAAAACAGAAAAGAAAGACAGCTCACCTTCGTATGAACAGTCCCATGTAGCCGTGGCAGTTACTTGCTTTTTAGAAATCCGCGACATGACTACGCAATGTAAATAAGTCCATGAAGAAAAGGGATTAGCTCCAACAAAAATTAAATAAAACCCAAGCAATTTATTGAAACTTAATAAAAAGCCACAAAAAAAGCCACAAACAAATAAACAAAGTGTGCAAACAAGTATCATCAGTGACAGCTGAGAATGCGTTTTTGGGCTGGAGTACCCTTTAGTCTTGTTTGCACACGTTGTCCTATTTGGGTGGCATTTTATTTTTTTTGGTGTCTTTTTATAGTACGGATTTCCAATTAGAATTTCTTTAAAATGGGATGCCACACGGGTTGCCAATATGGCAGTATTTTCTGTCAAGGTCCCTAATCAAAAAGGGTTCCCGGTAGATAATGTTAAAAAAGTAAGTAGAAATTTTAGTAACTTGGTGGGACGCTCCCATTTGATTTAAGCTGCAATGTTGCCCCATAAAACTGTTTCAGAATAGATGAATGACGCAGCCCTTAGCGCTCTCACCGACCCATTGTAATAGGCCCTGCACTGAACCTCCGCTTTCCCCGTTTGGGATGTTCATGCAATAGCCACCCATCATCCACAATCTGGAGCAATTTGTTGGTTACCCTGGCAAAAAGTATAGCTCCCTCATACCCAATGTGCCATTTCCAATCAGGTGTCTTGTTTGATGTCACGGGACCCCTACAGCTCTTCTCTTTACCCTGAGTGGGCTAACGCTGTCCTCATCTTTCGTTTACCAGTTGAAAGTAATTAACAATTATGATTAGCCTGTGAATGTTTTTTTCTGAGCGACTCTTGTGAGCCTAATTAGTCTTGTCCTAAAAATTTATTGCCTGTTAACCAGTTTACTGCTGTGATGTTAATTCCAGCTCACCTCAACCTTTTTGGGTTGTAAAAATGAAGCTGTGTTTCCCAATCCCATAGACTTTATATGGAATCGCAGATTAATCACCATCGAGGATCGACAATAAGTAGATGATTCAAATAGATCTGGAAATCTTCTCTGATGCATGGCCGAATCGTCTCACACTATTAATGACACTTTTTTCTAACTTTACACCATTTATTAGTTGATTTAAGTCTGTGAGATAATAAATGCGGCAAAATTATGCTCATTTTTTTGGTCACTATGCTTATCCACATTGAAGCCCTGGCCCCGCATCTGCTAAGCTGCTCCCCCATTTCAGACACAGTGCAAAATGTGTCTAAAAAGTGTCTAAAACACTTACCAATGTTGCGTAAGAGAATGATTCATTATTTTAGTGCCAACAATTGGAACATATATCTGCAGAATGGTAATATAAATGCCCCATTGTGACCTAACTTGCAATTGTATAAGTTTACTACTATAGTTTAAATCGCACAGTACCATACAGCTTGTAGGTAAGAAGTCAGTACTTGATAATGCGGTATGAAGAAGAACACAATCAATGTAATATAGTGTACATAGGGCTGGACTCACCAATGAAACACTGCATAATTAGTCATATTGGAAGTAAAAGTAACCTTTAATTTTAAGAGTAAAAATATCTATATGACAACATGCCCATTAAGATCATTGTATACCATGTATATAGTAATTATTATACATTACAGAAGCTCAGATCATATTATTTGAAAATAAAGATGTAGGATAATTAAAGAACAATATGTCTGTCATCACCTATGTGGTATGACAACCTGCAAGTGGTTTGTCAGACATGAGCACATAATCGCTGCAAGCCAGGTAGCTTCAATTGGTCAATAGTTCACTGTTCACCAGCAGAACAAATAGGAGAGACAGAGCGAGCACCATCAAAGTAGGGATCACTGAAATAATGAGCGAAATGCGAGTATGGCTTATATAAATGTTTTGTGACTGCAGTACATAGAATTATTGTATAAATAGTTTCTGGAAATTCTATTCTTCATCGCCTAACATGAAATCTACTTATTTGACGTTTCTAATGCGTCTGTTCCTTGCACAGCATGTCCCATCCACACTGTCTTTGCTGTCTGCACGAGCAGACCTACAATTACTTTTCACCATGAATTCTGCGCATTTTGTATTTTATATGGGCTTACATCCCCAGCACACCTTGGTACAAAGTGAAGCGCCTGTCTTTCCTCTTTTAAACAGCCGCCTACCGTCTCTTGACAGTCGCTGTGCGGGTCGTTCTTGTCTCACGCGTCTTTTGTGTGTAGCGCGCTGCAGAGCACAGGAGTTAATCTGCCTCGCCCCAGCGCCACATGCTGCATAAGATCGGAGGCGCTGATATCGACACAGTCCCTGTTCCAAACGAGTCATCATCCTAATGAGCGACCGGAGATAAGGCTACGGCGGAACCTCCCAGCGACCCTTTAGCATTCTAACCCTTTAATTGCGCGGACTCTCACCGACGCAGTCAATTCAAAGGGGCTCCGCAACTGCCTGTAGTTGATCAAATCACCTGTGGCCCAAAACAGAGAGCCCAGCCACGGGAACGCTGCACATCAAGCCCTAGGGTGACCTAGAGTAGCCCCACAAGCTGTCTGTGTAAAAGCCAGTGCGACCACAGTACATAACTAGTATGTGCGCGTCCTGATCACTGCTCGCCTGAGTCAGACTGACACAAGATTTACTATTATGCGTATTGCATATATGTGAAGAACTGTGCTAAAACAGTATAAATTGAATTGTCTCAAACAAAAAATGTGAAAACAGTATTACTCCAACATTCAAGTGATTAAAAAAAAAAAAATAAGTAGAAACAGACAAAAAACCATGACAACAATTAAAAAACAAAACCAAGATGAAATAAGATAAAAATAAGAAAATAAAGTATTTAAAAAAAAATAATCGTGCTAGCATATATTACACACAAAAAAACTAACACATAATTACTATCACCGACGTAATAACCTTAAGAAGTTTAATCTAAACAAGTTATTAAGTGTGAAAAATGAGTGAAATGAGTGTATAAAAAAAAATAAAAAAACAACTATTTTTTTTTCAAAAATAAAAAAAATTCTCTGCAATTATTTATAAGTGAACTTAAACTATTCCCCCATAAAGGACAACTTATTTCTTCGATAAAACAACGAGACCAAGCTACAATGCGTCACTTGCGAACAACAATAAAAATTTACAACTGTTGTTGAAATGCATAGAGCAAAAACTAAAAAAAATGATTCTAGTCAATTAACTACTTTTCAGGCCTTGGCTTAAAGTTTCAAAAGTTTACTTTAAAAAAAACACAGCATCTCTGATATGACGTGCTTATGATGAATATTCTCAATACACATGCCACTAAAAAGACAGAGGTATAAATTCTACGACCCACTATTTTCCCTGTAAACAACACCATTCTAAGAAATTTAAAAATCTTGCACTTCTTCACATGCATTAACAAAAGACACTGAAAATTTGTTGTAACATTTTTGAAAAGAGTTCCAATGATGGTTCAGCAGCAGCATGTTTTTGTGTTTCACAAGCAAAATTTATCAGTGCCCGCACTATTAGTATTGAGCGATTCTTACGTTGGCTATCTAGATCGATCGATAGTCATAGTCCCAACAATAAACCAGGGACAAACCTCTATCAGATAAGGTTTTTCGATAGCGAGCATCGATTATACATTACCATTAAGTCTATGTGAGAGCAACAACTCCTTCAATATTACACCCAAACAAGCGGGAGAACAAATTAACATCCACAACAGTCAAATGGATACTGCTACAATCTCATAGTGCAACACACTTTAGGTTATAAAAAGTCCGCAGAAAAAAAGTCACGAAGACCCATTCACATAACCCTGCACGTGTACCACAGCCTGACCCTTAAACCTGCATCACCACATATTAAAAAGCCCAGAAGCAGTATAAACTTTAACCTATTCTTAACTTACAACTGGACAATTGAATACCCTGTCCGCTGAACCAGCTTGAGCCCAGACCTGCATACCCCCAGATTTAAATAAGGTTCCCAATAAAGGTTACTTCACACACACGCATTTTAGTGGAACTGACACTAACTAATTTCTTGTCCTTACCGCGCAGAATGATGAGCATTGAGAACCTTCGAGCGACCCGCACATTTTAAACAAGTGGCCCGAGCGCTATAAAAGAGGAGCATTCGAAAACACCATTTTCATCACTTGGACATTACCTATACCGGGCATCGCCCATCTCAATGATCCCCAAACCTGCATGAACGCCCCACTTATGTTTAAAAGTGCCGGAGAACAAAGGAGTCTTTCACCACCATTTTAGTTTCACAGTGAACATTCGACTTAATAACTTCCTGGGCCACAGCACATGAGCCCCAAACCTCATAGATCCCCACATTTAAAAAGGCCAGGAAACAGGAGACTGTCACCACCATTTTAAGTTATCACTGGACATGTGACTATCACTTCCCTTGGTGAAACTGCACATCGCGATAACCCCAAAACACTGCATGACACCCTACATTTAAATAAGTGCCGCAAAAAAGGTATGTGCATAGTCTTTCAAAACCACCTCAACCCATTTTAGTTGAACACCTGGACACTAACTATAGTCTGTCCTTATATCCCGCCAAAGAAATGCGACACTCAAACTATACAACCCTAGTGTCGCTAACCTGACAACAGTGTTAAAAACAAGAAGCGAACCACCCATTACAGATGTAAAAAGGAGTCTCATGCACACACAACCAGCCATTTTATCTTCACTGACATATGACACCTAAAACCCCAATCCAGACCATACGCCACGAACCCAGAATCCTCCCACACACATGCTACACACCCCCCTACACACACAAACACGCGCTCCTCCTCCACGCGCTCATCCCCCACCACGCACACTAGTTACTCAGCGCTCTCTCTATTGACACTCATAACCCCGCTAAATAAATCCGACATTCCGTATGAAAACCATCACTCACACGCCTTGACCATTCAATCTTCGCTCACAATCAACGCCAAATACACACCTCTGACAATCTACGCGCGCCGCGCAATGACCCACACACTACATTTTCCTTTCAACAAAACACTGCGCGTGCACTCGCGCTGCGACACAAACACAAACCCTAGCACGACCATCTCTCCTTCGCGTTGCACCATACCCACACCCCATAATCTTTCTCTCCAGAATTAATCGACACATTCTTTTTACTATCGGAGCTAATCAACCCCGACCTAGAACCACACTCACACGTTAACTCATCTTCTCTAGTCTCCACAAACCCGCCACATAAGTATTTTGAGGATGAAAAACACATCCACGCCCTCTAATCTATATTGGATGACACCTCCCTCTAATCTCTAATCGCAGGAATATGCAAATTATGCTAGAAAATTTAATCATGGTAACAAATATGGTCTCCGTTATTTGGAATACAACTTGAGAGGTGTATCTAATCAACTTAGTGCTTCGGATTATATTGAGCCGAGTCTAAAAAGCTATTATCATCGTTAATGATACCGCTACGATGTATGAAACACATAAAAGATTGTACTACGCAAGACTTTTTCGATTATAGACTGATCAAGTTGTAGTGCTAGAGCTAAAAAAATATGATGCTATATCCCCCGGGCACTCCGATATATAAAATTAAAATTGCTTTACGTACTTTCTAAAAGAGAAGGTATGTAATGGTCAATAGACAGAGTAGAAAATGGCCTCCTATTATTCTTGAGAAGTTTTACTGCGGTGGGAGGATTAAAATGCACACAAATGGGTCGTGATACACTGAGTCTCACTGGGGTAGCGTGGACAAGATTCAAATTGAGAAACACACAAATTGGTAACATCTTTTCAGGACATACACATTTGTAATTAATATATGTGGTTTTTGGGAGAGAGGTAATATTTCAGAGGATTAATAATGTGCGAGCAATTGGTATGTGTGGATACAGGTATGGATGACAGTTTAAGCGCAAAGATCTAAGAATATATTTGAAAATTTAAGTATTGTCAAAATAATTCCATTTTTTTGGATCTCGCGATAGAATTTTTGGTAGAAGATGTGATTTTAAAATTGTTGCAATTCTGGAGTAGCGTATTGGTAGGTTTTTAAGTAAATAACAGGACATATATAGATGGTGAAACAATTAAGATTGTAAAAATTATGGTTTTGATTTGTTTGGTTAGATGCATTAACAGTACCATGGGGGGATATAGGTATGTATAGTAGTAAGGAAGAGAATATATGGTAGAAAAAATTAAGGTAGCAAAGTGCGTATAAAAAATATCGGAAACTCCTCATTTGGCGGGGAAGTCTTTTTAAGGTATCGGATGAATTAATAAGGTGGGTTTAGGAATAGGAAGGGTATGTAAGTAAGGAATATATTTGAAATTTAAGATTTAAAAATATGGTTTTGAGGGTTTTTTGAAAGGGATTAATAATTGGGGGATAGTATGTAAGTAAGAAGAATATGATGGATGAAATTTAATGATGTAAAAATATGGGTTTTTTTGAAGATTTTGGTGGATGTATTAATAATGGCGGGTGGTTAGGTATTTGTATTTAAGGGAAGGAATATATTGTAAATAATTGTATGGTGAGAGTGTTGAAATGAGGAGGAAGGATTTAGTTTTTATTAATGTGTATTGGAATAGTGGTAGAGATGATAGAGAATTAGTATTATGTAGGGAGTTGATCATGTGAAGGAATTTTTGAAGGTTTTTTTTTTGGGTGTTTAGAATAATAAGAGGGTTATGGATTAAGTGTAGTGGGAAAAGAAGTGGTGGGTAATTGGGTAGGATAGTTTGTAGGGGGATAGAAAGGGTATTAAGAATGGAGAGGTGAAGGGGATGGAGGTGCGGGAGTTGGGGTAGATTAGAGGTGGTTTTGGAAGGGTTAGTGGGAGGGAGAGGAGGGGAGGAAGAATGTAGAATGGGCAGAGGTTGTTAAGTATCTATGGTATTGGGCAGGAAAAGAGGTAAGACAACGGGCAAGAGTATATTGAATATGTTGGTGGTCTTATAGTGGGGACGTTATATTAGATGTAGGTGGTAGTGGGAGTTGGAGACTCTTTTTACATATCTGGGGGTTTTGTGTTGATTGAAAAATTGTGGAGGGAGGCGAGAGAGGGGGATGGGTGTTTGGAGGGGATATATTATTGGTGTAAAGCTGCGTTGGTCTCGAGGATTTTATTATAGATGGTAAGGATTAGATGGCGGATAATGGGTTATTAGAGAAGTAATGTTGAAGGGGCAGGAGAGGTATGCGACTACAATTCACATAAAGTTAATAATAAGAGTTATTTACCCCAGAAGCGGGATTGTAATTTGAGGTAGAGGGAGTTTATTATGGGGAGAGTATTGTGTAAGTGTGCGTAGGCATCTAGTACAAACTATAGGGGGAGTTTCTTATGGAAAAAATTTTTGGTTTTATATGTGGTAAAGCGGTCAATAGGGGTGCACATTTGGGTTCTCTTCTCTACACATTTGGGAAGTAGGTTTATCTAATTTATGTGTGGTAGATGTTGCGAGTTGCCGCCTACAGACCGTGATGTCAAATACACCACCACCACATAGGATATGATTATTGCAGGAAAAAACATTTTTTGGATTATCGCGTACATGGAAGCATGAAACCTTGAGCCACTTTGGTCAATTGTGAAGAACAAATGTCACTCTCTGCTTAGAAACAACATTTGTTATAATACGACTGTATATTGCTGCATTTCAAGAGCAGCATGACCCAAAAAATTGATAAAAATACCTTCTCAGCACTTGTTAATAATTGTGAAGAAAGGCCCACTTAGAACACATTTCTAATTCCAAGACCATATTTATAGCTGTATCTCACACAACATGACCCCCAAAAAAAATTTATAAATAATGACTGTCATCACCACTATTAAAAATGTGAGGGAAAATCCACTTAAAGTCACATTTCTGTTCCAAAGACCAGGATATTGCTGTATCTCACAGCAACATGACCTCAAAAACCATTGACAATGCGTAAACTTCTTTAAGATAAAGTGATAAATAGAATCGGGGTTTGATCATGAAACCTGCATTTTTTACAGTCTCCTCACAGCAAAACCATCAAAATGAACAGTTGGAAAAGAGAAAAAACATTGCAGTAAGAAATGATCATTTTTATAAAAAGAAATTTGTCAAGAAGACGATTTCTGTTTGAGAAAGAATGTGGAAGTAGACCAGCCAACAAATCGGTTACCTCGGCAATTGGTGCCAAGCAACATCAGCAGAGATCCATGCCTGATTCATCTTTGATGAAAGTCAATAGCGAGTCCACATCTTGTATCTGTTTGAAACCGATGCGTTTGTCTGTAATGACTCCACCATCTGTGCTGAGATTTCCCGCCTCGCAGATACTTGAAGCCTGGCTGCGTGGCAGGACAACACCTCTATTGGCTGACGAGCCAATCTCGGGCCATTCGACCATTTTTTGGATACCACAGAAGTCTATGGGTCCGAACACATGCATAAAACATCGGTGTTGAGATGCTGATAGTCGTGCACCATGATCATAAGCTGATCTCTGTGTGTTGGATGTGTGCCCGGCATTGCAATAGCCGTGTTGGTGAGTGTTAAACAAAGATTGCCAGAGGTCCGACCCCCATTAGGCTTCTGCCACCTTGCCGTGCTTGCTGCCGCTACGCCTACTTGGCACTCTACTGCTGTCACGTCTCTGAGGTTGTTTTCCACCGTGACATTTTGGAAGTGATGCAGACGCAACAGATGTCTCCCAGTTGACAATCACAAGCTCCATTTCCTGCATTTTTACTCTCTATTTGGGTGGGTGGAAGAAAGTGCAGCTTTTTGTTTTGTACCGGGATCCAGGAGGTGGCCACGACCAGTAACTGTTGTTCATTTAGCGGTTGGATCCATATGTCGAGGATCATTTTTCGAAGGAGAGAAATTGAGCATTCAATACATATCATGTAGATAATGGAGCCTTTGAACTACCCAAGCCTCTGTCGCGAGGGGCACTAGCAAACTGATCTTCCACAGCTTCCTCCTCCGCCTATCAAAGTCGCAGCCAACATCTTTTCAAGGCAGATGCAGTCGGTAACATCGTGTCCCTAGAATACCTCCTCCCTCCTCCTCCTCCGCTCGCCCCCGCAACAGCTTCACCGCAGCCCTGGCTTCCTGAGATGATGGCACACTCTGAGAAGCTGATGCGCCACCTTCACTAGCTCTGGACCCCGAACCAATGCCTAATGAAGACCGATGAAACATGGATCTGAAACCGTCGGGCCTCTGTAGGATTTAGACTTTGAGATATATAGTGGCTCCGTGGTGCCGCATCTGTGCCGTCTCCACCTCCATCGCTGGGCGACCTGTTTTTCAGAGTCCAACATCGTATCCAGAACTAAGATCACCCAAAGATGTTTATTTACAAACAATGCTCATGCTGCTGATCAAGGGCATGTCCGCACTGACCATTATTGGTGGCTTCTTCAAAACTGGCAAGATGTGCAAGCCTTCCACCACTCCCCCTCTCGTGGTTCAGACAACCCCGAGGTCCTACCGCTGCTTTTCAGCATGTGTCCCGTTCGATAACTGCGAATGGCATTGTGCGCATGCAGGCCACAAATCGCTGTAGCATGTGTGAGGTGGAATTCCAGCTGTGTGCCAACGTCAACAATGAGACGGTTGACGGGAGTGCCGAGCTGGACGCTGCACCGCAGCGCACGGACGAATCGAGGATGCGAAACGCGAAGTGTTGCGAACCGCTCAGACCGTCAGAGCCTCTCTTCACAGGCAGTCCAGACCCACGGTAGCCTTTTATAAATTTTTCTGGACACAATGTTCATGACATTGCCACCCAGCAAGGGATGCTCCAGCCTACCGATCTTAAGGCGGCCACCGATTTCGCCCTTTTATCGCGACACCACCTTGCCTGGAGCACAAGGTTTTTCTTGTCCACCCAGCCAGCACTCGGTCTCTTTGCTTAAGCCGTCTCAAGCTCCTACCTGTGTGTTGGAACGGTCCTCCAAGGCAGATTAATTTCAACACGGCCTGGGTGTCACAGGGCAGCTTGGATGCCACACATATGACCGTTGGGGGAAAGAAGCCCTGGCACCATCCCTCGGTTTTGAAGAGCGTGCGCCGCGCCTGAGAGCCACCTGTCACGCCGCGAGGACATCCAACCCAGCTCACCCAGTGACTTCACAGAGATATAGCGGCCTTGAGCTGTCTTACCTAGTCCCATGTGTGGTTTGAAGATGGACCTTTTACCTGGACACAGGATGCAGACAACGGCCTTGAAATTTTAGATGACACGTGGCACCAAGGGCAGGACGGGCTTTTTCTGGCAAAGAAATGCCTTGCTCGGCATCTGGTATTGGGGGCAGGCGAGGCCGATACGTGGCGGAACCCATCTGTGTGTCCCACCCAAGAACGAAAGGCCAAACATTCCAAGGCCAAAGCCTGTCAATGCCGACATTCAGCTTTTGCTTTGGATGGTTTGGGTTAGAAAGGTGTTTTATCTGTTTCCCAAACCTGGAAGACAGAAGGCTGGCTGACTAGACTGGCCCTGTAACGGCGTGCAGGGTCGTTCAAACTGGCGAAGGAAAGGGGTTAGGATGGTCACTGGTGGTGCTGGTGTGTACACGGAGCGACGGTGGAGGCTGAAAGCGGAGGCTGATCCCAGATCATTTACCGTCTGAGATACATGGGCACTGAGGAACCTTGGTGGGTGGCGAGGAGGAAGGAGGCGGAGACAAGGGTGTGACAGAGGGTTGGGAGAGCCCGGCGTCGTCTGCCCTTTTTTGGGCCAAGTTTCGCCTCCATTACAACTCCTGCATTCTGCTGCTGTGAACTAGCATGTTGGATTGTTAACGCCCTTAAGGTTTTTCCTTGGCCTCTACATATGCTTTTACGCAAAGGCGGCATAATGAACAACGCCTGGGTGAATCAGAGCTTGCTCCAAAGAAGGGCCCATGCTTGAGAGGTCCTGGACTTTTTGACGGCGATAAAGCTAGGACGGGTTTTGCGCTGAGCCCGTGGCTGGCGGAATCATATCAGCGGACTTCTTGCGACCGCCCTCTCCCTTTATGTGGCGGGACCCATATGACACTACCCCATCGTCTTCCTCCTCGTCCACTATTAAGCGCTCTTCAAGCAAATCTGCGGAGAAAGACCAGGATGGATCCGCATGTCCGTCATCATCACAACGAACAACACAGGTGACTTGGATCTCCTGACCTTTCGCATACAGAAGCTGGGCGGGCTACAAGCAAGGGGCACTGCAAGGCGGTTGCCGGACCTACGCCGTTATGTTTTGGCCGATTGACCGTCTTCCCTTTCAACCTCCACTGATTGGCATCAGTAACTGGCGCAGAGCAGCACTAAGTCATCCACATGATCTTTTAACATGCCTTCTAAATCCCGAACCGCAATTTGTCATCAAGAGGTCTTCCAACAATGGATTATAAACAGTGAGGGTACACAGTTTTTACATGTTGGCTGCTATCATGTTTGGACGAAGGCTGTGTATGATGCCTGATACGACATTTGTCTGCCCGTGACTACGTGAGTACAGGAGTTAAGACTGCTAGATGCATGTTCATTAACCCACAGAAGGAGGACAGAGTGGCGACGAGATGTATCGTTACTTAGATTCACATGCCCTGCCCAGCGAAGACAGTCCTGAGTTCGCCTTCAACTGACCGATCCCTTGGCAATGCGGATGTCCGCCAGCACTGAAGGAGCACCTTCTCTCTTACCTCTACCTCCATGTGCTAAGGCCCCCCTCTTTGCTCCCTTACCACCTGCATTTCGAGCGTCCATTTCCTAGAAATATAAAAATTTGAGAAGGTTGATGAATTTTGTGCGAAAGTCTCAATTCTAATTAAAACAGACGGTCCAAATCCAACAGCTATTCTCAATCCCATCTAATCAAAAACAAGAAATTATGAGCTTACTCGGATAAAAATTTCTCTAACTGCAAGGTGTCTTATCAACAAATCTACTCTGGGGCGCATAGGTCCAAAAAACACGTATCCTGTTAATTTTTGTATAAAAAAGATGTCGTATTTGAAACATCATCTGTCTCGCGCTACACCGACTTCAATCACCTGTGGCGTGAAATGATCTAACAATAAGGCTGGTTTTAAATTTTAACGTCTATATGAAGCTGCGTCAATGAACATACTAGCGAGGGTTCGCTGCGCAAAAGTCAAAAAACACAGGAACGTGTTGTATGTTTGATATAATAAACGTATTATTGCACCTTCAATTCACTCTGTTGGTATCTAATCAGAAAGAATTGCTATTTTAAAAGATTTTACGTAAGATGTCAGCGTCAATGAACAGTACTGAGGTGCGCAAAAATCAAAAAACACTAACGTGATGTTTTCGAACATACAACGGTATTATTTGGCAACAAACAACCTTGCTACTACAAGATTGCGACTGATAGTAATTGTAAGTGCAAGTAGGGATATATCAACATCGAACAATAGAATTAAAATGAATCACCTATCTGAAATGTATTACTGATAAAGAGTGGGAGTTTTGCAGTCTAACAAAAGAGTCCTGCAGTTACATTAGAAATTATGTTGTATCAATATAAAGTCCAGGCTCGCCCTACTATCCAGGAAAATATTTCAATACAAACGAGTTCTATTACGAACAATAATGGAATCTACCACGACAATGGTCTACACTAAGACTCTTGGTTGAACATGTTATCCAAGTGTTCTTTATAGATAGAGCTTGTCCTGTGTGTTTCGCCCGTGGGCCCCCGCCGCCCCGGCCGCTCCCACCGCCGAAGGTGATTTACAGCGTATGATGCGTGCGTTTATACAATTCACTAGCTAGACAACACAGTAAATTCTTCAAATCACTAATCAACTAACTTACATAAAATGCGAAACTATCACAGTTCTAATATTAGAGAATTCTTCCTCTGTGCACGAAATATAGACTAAATTCCTTCGAGCTGTTTGGCCACAGCGACAAGCGCAGTGTCCCTTTCCCGTAATTAGAGACGCTGATCTTTAGACCTGAGGTGCTAAAACAGAAAAGCTGTTTCATATTATAAATGTATAACACTCGAGACAGGTACGCAGTATTATGTTCCACCCACTTTCCTGCAACCATACACAATCCCAGCATAAACGACGACAGGTGCCATACAACGACATCTTCAACCTTTCGTCTATTCGTGTAATCAATGATTTTTGCTGACCGAGCCAAATAAGCCGAGGAAGCTCCGAAAAAGGCGCTAAGAAAGAAAAAAAAGAAATCCTCTCAAAAACAAAATTAATGAAGATAGTTACCACCTAGGAAGTTACAGAAAAGAAAAAACAAAAACATCCCCCCCCCCCAATATCCCCCTTAATAGATTATGCTCAGATTTGTAACCTTAATTATCGTCTTAGTGAGGCTCATTGTTAAAATCGATCACCCATCACTAAAACACACCCGCAATATTATGCGCCCACCACCAGAGTTCCTCACACACAACACTCACTATGTAGTATACCCCTCTATAAAACAATCGCAAGCAAACAAACTACCCAGCTTCGGTAAGTATAGATGAAAGCAAAGTAAGACCTCGCTCAAATAGAATACTACTTGTCCACTATAACAATCACGAAGATTGTGCAATCACGCACTGCTGAAAGCGCTAGCATATTAAAGACCCACATCATATTAGGTAATTATTTTATCCACCACAACAAATGCAGCAAATA
Organism: Phyllomedusa bahiana; assembly: GCA_025379985.1. Lineage (NCBI taxonomy): Eukaryota > Metazoa > Chordata > Amphibia > Anura > Hylidae > Phyllomedusa > Phyllomedusa bahiana. The sequence goes on from JAODAL010004859.1 coordinate 30,478, forward strand.
ATACAATGCTCCCAGTCTAACCCTTACAAGAAACAATTCGGCACACCCTCGTCACATGTGTATCAGACATCTGCGCCAAAATATTGTAACATATTGATGACATACGCTTATAATCTTCTGTTCTGGTAGAATAAACTTTAAAGGTAATCTGTCGCCATTTTTTTCTTACAAAAAAGCTTATAGAACTACAAAACCCCTCGATACCAATCCTACCCATTTTTCTTAAGACTCATTTTTGTTTCTGAATTGTAGATTTTCTCTATTCCGAGTTCTGCTTTCTCTATAGTATAACCACACTTCTCAATGAGGGGACCCAGGCCATCACACGAGTTCATTGCCATTTCATATTCACAACACACTCCAACATCCTCACATAGGAGCTTAGACATGCACACGTCAGTCGCCATTGCGACTATATAGAGAGTTCTTTCTATCATGCCTCAGCTACTCCTTGGGAGAAAGAAATCAGTATCTGTCAGATAAGATGGGTGAAGGTGCGCACACTGCTTGAATAATTCGCCTATTTGCTCGGTTGGATCCTGTGTTGTCTATACAACACGGATCCACACTAGTTTTTACCCTGCTTTGTGCTGATTTTGAGCAACTAACTGAAATCCTTTTTCACAGAACAGAGAACTGTCAACTATGTATTAGCTTAGGGCCAGAAGTGAAAACGTGCTAGGACTTAAGAAATTTTTATAAAAATATTGAAATTATGTGGAAAATTTTTAAAAAGTAACCAAAAATCTTCAAGTAATAAACAATGTGGTTTACATATAAACAACTAATAAGTCCAATTTTTGTGAGACAGATTACCTTTAAAACATATGTAGCAATCAGAGTTCTGTATTTGCAACTCGGTAGGTAGTATGTATTATTCATTACTGCACCATAGACTACCTGTAAACGGAAGAATCCTGTAACTCCCTAAATCAGAGAAGCAATATCAACTAGCGAAGGTAGCGTTACTTCAACACTATACAATCATAAAGTTTATTAAAAGTCCTTTAGACATGTAAAATTTCTAACTATAGCAACTTTTGTTTACTCGTGATTTCCTTATGGTACACATGTCCATAGTGGAGTTCGACTGAGCTGTAATTTAGAATTGAGTTCCATCACATAACCTCATAGTTCTGTCTCTCCATCTTGTAGCACATGAAACAGACAGGCAGGCATAGCGCAGGGCGCGTGCAACGTTTCGGAAGAAACCCTCCCCCTTTCTCCAGGGGAGGGGGGGGAGGGACAGATAGACAGGTTTTTGAAAGGAGGGTGCATATTGTGCAGCCCAGACTCTGCTTTGAACCTGAATTGAAATTGGCATTTTTTTTTACCATTTTTTTGGCCAGCCACCACCTCGCACCTGAGGTTGAAATTAGTGCCATTTATTTACGTTCGTTTCCCAGTTTTTTTCACAAGAGCCAACCACCTTGAGTCTCAATAAAATTACGATACACGAAAATTTGTAGTAACTGTTGGTGTATTACATTGGTAGCAAAACCACCATTCATGTTATCCATATAACCTTTAAAATAGCTGTATTGCACGTGGGTGCGGCCCAGTATATTTTCAGAAGAGCCACCTTTACTTAAAATTTGACATACAGAAATTTTTGTTAGTAACTGTTGGTATATTTTCATTGGTGGCAAAAACCACCTTTTGGTTATCCGTATAGCTTCTTTAAAATAGCGTATAGCACTGTGCGGCCCCAGTTTTTTTTCAAATAGCCACGTTGTAACCCAATTTTGATAAAACTTTTTCTAGTAACATTTCTCGTTTGTCTTTGCTGCAAAATCCGCAATTTCTCATCCAATAACTTTTTGAATAGTTTTATATCGCACTCGGTGCATTTCAGTTTGGCGCAGATAGCGCACTTGTATGATAGTTTGTTGAAAACTATCAATTCCTGGTCCTACTGGGCAGTTGTAAATCCCTGGGACTGAAGGAAGAACACTGTTGATTTGGTCTTACGGTTCTTCCACCAGACCGCATTTCACAGGTATTCGATAGAAACAATTCTGTTTCTAATCCTAGTTAGCTGTTGGAAATTAGAGGGATTTAAGTATAGCTGTGATTTGCCATCTTTCAATAAGAGACTGTCAAAAACTCTTCCATACCTTTTTAAATTTTTATCTTTCTGAACATGGAGCGAAATTCAGGTAGTAAGCGAGCAAAGAGGGGTGTAGGACATGGAGGTAGAGGTACGATAGAAGGTGCTCCTTCCAGTGCTGGCAACAACACGCAAGCCAGCGGATCGTTGGTTGCAGGACCGTCAGGCTTGTCATTGCTGGGTCGTGCCCTGTGAATCTCCGTAACGAACAGCGTCGCCAATCTGTTCTTCAGTGGTTATTGCAACCTGCATCCAGCAGTTTTACCTCCTCGTCCTCCCAGTCCAGACTCCTTTTTACGGCACTTTTTAATCTGTGGGTCATGTAGATTTAAGGGTTATGCTGCGGTCCAGGACAGGCATAGTCAATGTCCTGTTCAACTAAAATAGTGGTTGAAAGACTCCTTTTTCCAGCACTTTTTAATCTGTCGGTCAGACAGGTTTAAGGGTCATGCTGTGGTCCAGGACAGGTATAGTCAATGTCCAGTTCAACTAAAATGAAGTTTCAAATAATACTGCCTTCTGGCACTTTTTAATTTGTCTGTCATGCAGGTTTAAGGGTCATGATGTGGTACAAGACAGGGAAAGTGAAAAGTCTGTCAGTTTTTTTCTGTGACTCTTGTTGCCTAATTGTCTTGCTAAGATGTAGCACGTATCCAGTTAACTGTTGTGGATGTTAATTCCAGCTTCTCCAGCCCTGTTTGTGTGTAAGAATGAAGGTGTTGTTCCTCTCCCATAGACTTTAATGGTCATCTGCAATAATCTGTTATCGACTATCGGCTATCGTCATGATAAAATTGACGATATCGACTATCAACTCGATAACGATAGTTGACACAATCGCTCATCACTAATTTGTTACACTATCACAAAAATACCTGCAGACTAAGATTCTCATTCATGCCGGCTGGGATTAAAGTATTCATATCGTGAATCCATTGTGCCTCATGTTGTAAGAGGCGTGCTTCTAATGCTTGTTCTTCCCTCCCCCTAACCTCCTCCAAGATTGCCCATCGTAACTCAGACACATTATGATTATTTTCTAAAAAGTGCCTAGCTACACTAGTCTCACCAAAGTTCTTTATTTCGTCCTTATTCTCCTCTACAGCCCTGTTCTTCTTTGCTGCCCTAATACTATAACGGTGCTCATTGAGTCTGATTTTTACACTGCGTGTAGCTTGCCCTACATATCTTTTACCACAAGGACATTTTAGAATATAAACAACATTCTTAGTGTCACATGTAAAGGACCCTCTGGTATACATCTTGCCATTAGTGGGATGTAATATAAATGAGCCCCTAATTATGGCATTGCAATGCTGACAGTTTAGACATGGATATGTCCCTTTTTTCTGTCGATTCATAAAAGTCTATTTCTTAAGTTGTTTACTTTGCATATCACTAGTTGTAATTTGACTTCCAACAGTGCGTCCCTTCCAATAAATGAAATATGGATGATTTCTAAACAATTTCCCATATTTTGCATCACTAGCCAAAACATGTCAGCGTTTTCTGATCACTCTTTTTATCATAGTACTATGCACATCATATGTGCTAACAAAGGCCAATCTATCCCCTTTCTCCTTCTTCTGTTGAGCATTCAACAATAATTGGCGATCTTTTTTACCTATTTCTTGAGCTATCTCTTCCATATGTTTCCTGTTATAGACACTATCTACAAATTTTTCAATCACTTTACTGCTTTGTTCTTTATAAGCCTCTTCTGTTGAACAGATTCTCCTGACTCTAATCAACTGTCCAATTGCAATACCTTCAAAAGTCTGTGGAGCATGGTAACTTCGTTTATGCAAGACATTGTTCTTTTCTGCAGGTTTAGTAAATAGACTGGTAGAAAAACCTCCCTCTACATTCCTAACATCCACTTCAAGATAGTGGATGACATCCTTGTCCAGTGTGGCCGTGAAGCGAATAAGACGATGTATGCTGGTAAAAATGTCAACAAATGACATAAATTCTTTCTCAGTACCTTTCCACAGGACAAAGATGTCATCCACATATCTATACTAGGTAACAACCTGGTTATATCCTGGGGCAGTGAACACATGTTGTTTTTCTAGCGCAGCCATAAACAAATTAGCATAGCTAGGTGCCAAAGGGGACCTCATCAAGGTCCCCTGTAGCTGGAGGTATATATCCTCACAAAATCTAAAATAGTTCTTTGTCAATATAATGTTCAACAATGCCATAAGGAAATTAATCTCTTGATTGGTCAGCATTGGATCCTCATCTAGTACTTCTCTAGCAGCTTGCATCCCTTCCATGTATGGTATATTAGTAAATAATGATTTTACATCTAAGGGAAACAGGACTGTACATCCAAGAAGATCTCTAAAGCACGTAAAAATTTACTAGTATCTTTTAGGGTATGCATATCTCTCTTAACCGCTTTTTGTAGAAAAGAATCTATATATGTCGCCAAAGGTTCCAATATTGATCCTATCCCCGAGACGATTGGACGTCCCGGCGAATTGGCTAAGGACTTGTGTACTTTTGGTACAAGTTACAAAATGGGTATTCAGGGGTACCACAATCAGTAACAGGTACTTATTTTCAACATGACATTTATTAAAAGTCTTCAATAGACAAACACTTGCAAACAATACAAATTTGTTACTTGCGATTTCACTGTATTGTTAGTCCATAATGGCCATTAACTCTGTATTCACTGAGCATTCCTTATGCATCTGCATAGCCTGGCTTCTCCATCTAGGAGCATGCAAAACAGACAGGCGAGCGCAGCGCAACCGCGGGCAACGTTTCGGGAGAATCCCTCCCCCTTTCTCAAGCAGGGATTGCTTGCTTCCAACCCAATATTTATACCATACAAAACATACACATATATCAAATTTTACACTTTTTAAACACACTATGACACACAAAAATTATCACTAAAAATTACTTAAGAAAAAACTACAATAATATCACTACAAAAATCCTTGGGGACAAGGCGACATGTAAAGGGGGCTTTTTCGCCTGTTTTCTGGCGTATACTGGCCCCCCGGCCTGAATCCCCCTGTGGGGACGCGGGGATTCAGGTTAGGCGCAGTGTTGGCCACTTTCAGTTGCGCCCCCATGAAGGGTCGGGCAGGGGGCGCGGTTGGGCCGGGGGGGTACGTTTCCGGGGCGGGACGCGGCCGCTCAAAAACTCCGGGGCATGTACGAGGGAATCGGAAAAAGCGAGGCCAGTGCACGCCCGGCAGCCCGCAGGCAGCCCTGGTTTTTTTTTTGGTCTAAATCCTCCACAGAGGCAAAGTGAAGCAGATCAAACATGCGGGGAAGGGGACAAAAGATCGCTCAGAAATTTTAGCGCTCCCGTTCCCATGCAGCAGGGTATGATTCCGAAAAAAATCCCCTTTTAAAAGGGGGAAAAACATTGTCAGAAAAGACTAAACGTAAAAAAAAACATAATAAAAAAAAAAAAAACATTTTCCAAAACTCTAGAACGGGGCAATAAAACAGAAAAATGAAAATTGGGAAAATTGCCGGGAAAAAACGGAAGGGGAAATCTTCCTTCAGGGCCCGAACGAAACGGGTTTTTTAGGTTTTTGTTTTGGGGGCTCCCATAATGCCTTGTGATATGAAGATGCTAAGTAGGGGCGAAAAGGGGAATAAAAAACTCTACAACCATTCGTTCGGTGCTCTCCCTAAGGAGAACTTCCCCCCTGACACCCGATGCCTCCCCCCCCCCCCCACCACCCCCTATCTTCTCTGCTCGCACTGAAGAGGGCAAAAAAAACCTGAAACAGCGTTGCTGTAATGAGAGATACAGCTTTGGTAAAAAATCCTTTTTTACTTTCTCAAGATTCGTGGGGCAAAACAAATTTTTTGGATTTGTTACAACCCAACAGGGTGGGGTTTTGGCCTTCTACCCCCTTTTCCCCAAATGCCTTGTGATATGCAGAAGCTAATAGAGGGCAAAAAGGCAAAAAAAAAACTCAACAAGCCGTTGTTCGTGTTCCCCTAAGGGGGAGACTTCCCCTTTCCTGACAAAACCCCATGCCTTCCACACTGCCTGCACTGAAAGGGGCAAAAATCCCGAAACACGTTGTCCCTTTGATGAGAGATACTGGGTTTTGGGAAAAATCCTTTTTGCTTTTTTTTAAACTCGTGGGTCAAAGCAAATTGAGGATTTGTTAAACCCCAGAGGGCTGTGGGCTTCTCAGCCCCTTTCCCCCTAATCCTTTATATGCAGATGCTAAGTAGAGGGCGAAAAGGGCAAAAAAAAAACTCTAAAGCCGTTCCCTTTGGTGCTTTTCCCCAAGGGGAAATCTTCCCCCCCTGAGCTACCCGATGCCTCCCACACCAGCCGCCAGTATTTTTTTTGCTCTGCACTGAAGAGGGACAAAAATCCTGAAACAGCGTTGTCGTAATGAGAGATACTGGGTTGGCAAAAAATCCTTTTTTCTTTTTCAAGACTCGGGGGGTCAAAAGCAAATTGATATTTTTTTACAACCAACAAGGGCGCGGGGGCTTCTCGCCCCTTTTCCCCTAATCCTTGTGATATGCAGATGCTAATAAGGGCAAAAGGCAAAAAAAAAACTCTACAAGCCGTTCGTTCGGTGCTCTCCCTAAGAAGAGATCTTCCCTTCCTGAGCTACCCGATCCCCCACACAGCCAGCCATATCTTTCTCGCTCTGGGACTGAAGAGGGACAAAAACCCCAAACAGCGTTTCTTAGTGAGAATACTGGGGTTGGGTAAAAAATCCTTTTTGCTTTCTCAAGACTCGTGGGGCAAAAGCAAATTGAGGGTTTTTTTCAACCAAAGAGGGCGCTTGGGCTTTTCAGCCCCTTTCCCATAATGCCTTGGGGATATGAAAAGCAAAATAGAGGGCGAAAAGGAAAACAAAAAACCAAAGTTCGTTTTTTGGGGGGGGGGTTTTTGCTCTCCCTAAGGAGAGGGTCTTCCCTTCCTGACTACCCGATCCTCCCACACAGCCAGCCATATTTTCTGCTCTGCACTGAAGGGGACAAAAATCCCGAAACGCGTTGTTTTAGATAGAGATCTGGCTTGGCTAAAAAATCCTTTTTTGCTTTCCAAAAATTTTGGGGGGTCAAAAAGCAAATTGAGGATTTGTTACAACCAACAGAGGGCCGGGGTTTTCTCAGCCCCTTTCCCCTAAGCCTTGTGATATGCAAATGCTAATAGGGGCAAAAGGCAAAACAAAAAATCTACGACCGTTCCTTTGGTGCTCTCCCAAGGGTAATTTCCCTTCCTGCAACCCGAGCTCCCACATAGCCACCAGTATCTTCTCTGCTCTGCACAAAGGAAAAAAATCTCGAAACGCAATTTCTGTAGATGAGAATCTGGCTTGGCTCAAAAAACCTTTTTGCTTTCTCAAAACTCTTGGGGCAAAAGCAAATTTTAGGATTTGTTACAACCAACGGGGAGCGCGTGGGGTTTTCAGCCCCTTTCCCCCAATGCCTTGTGATATGCAAATTGGCTAAGTAGGAGGGCGAAAAGGCAAACAAAAACTCTAACAAGCCAGTTCCAGATCGGTGCTCTCCCTAAGGAGAGATCGTTCCTTCCTGAGCTACCCGATGCGTCGCCACACAGCCAGTCTCAGATATCGTCTCTGCTCTGCACTGAAGAGGTGACAAAAATCCCGAAACAGCGTGTTCTGTAGATGTCAAAGATACTGCTTTGGCTAAAAACATCCTTTTTGCTTTCTCAAGACATCGGGTGGGTCAAAAATGCAAATTGAGGGAGAAAAAAAATTTGTATACCAACCGCGACAGAGGGCGCTTGTTGGGCTTCTTCAAATAACCCCTTTCCCATAATGGCCTTGTGTCTCCAGGAAAATACAGTAATTCAAATTCTGACTAACAGATTCTCATTGTCGGGGCCATAACTCCACATCCACTATCAGAATAGGAGCGACATTGAACCAATTAAAACCTATGGGGAAGGATGACCAATCATGAATCTCCACGGGCGTGATAATTCAAAATACAGTAAAAAGACAGAAACGGAGCTGAAAGTGGCTAGACTATGGCGGGCATGGCATAGCATCGCCATCAGAATAGGGACGACAAAGACCCTTATCCTAGTCTATGGATGAAAGTTTTAGAACCATCAGAGTCACGGCGGGATAATTATCAAAATACAGTAAAAAGACAGAAAAGAGCTGATTGGCTGAGCTAGCGGGTGCTTGGCTACTTATACCAGACCTATCAGTAGCCGCGACTACTTCTCCATTATAGGTCTATTTGAGGAGATTGGGCGCACTGAAAATTTGCTTGATTTTATCAGTTTAAACCCCTAACTATCATTCCTTGCTACGTGATAATACAGAAATAGATCATGGAATTGTTATTTGATTGTAATATTTATTTTTATCTCGTTACCGACGCCATATTATGTAAATTCATTTTATATAGCACCATCGGACAACTCTAGTAGTTTTAAAATTTTGAATTCTGCAATTACAGTTTTTTATTTCAGATTGGCATTTTAAAAGACCCCGCAGGAGCGTCGAGCTCACCTCCATGGTCCAAATAAACGCGCCTCTTTTAACTAGCCAATACACAGAGCGAGCGCTCAGAATTTCTCTTTTCCCGCATAGAACTCTTTGAGAAAGTAGCTCTCGCTTCTTGATTGGCTAAGCTGGAGATGAGCCACCGCCCGCTTACAAACAATCAGGCTCGTTTCTGTCAGGTTCTGGCATTTTTTTTACTGTATATTTGAACTGTCTATCCCGCTTTGAATAAAGGACGACTCTACTTGAGTCAATTTTTTCTTACTACCACATGGATATAAAATGTATACTGATCAATTTGTCGCTCCTATTCTGATTAGTGTCCAATCATATTCCACCATGCAGGTTAGAAGTGGGACATTGTCGCTCCATTCTGATTGCTGAGTTTATGCCAGACTAATGATGAATAGACGTTAACAACAATTGAATATACTGTATTTCCCGGCTGATTCTCTCTATTGCAATTCCCCAGTAGCGCCGGTCCTCGGACTGACAAACGCGTTGATTTGGGTTTCTGGTTAACTGCTTTATTAGGTAAAGAAGTGTGGTTTCTGCTCTTTATCTGGATAACATGTTTTAACATTTAATAAAATAAGGTTTTTGATTAATACTTTAATGCCGCAGTCGCTGAGTGCCGAGATTTCAGTGCGCACCCACTCTCCATATACTATAATGGGAGAAGTAGCTCGCGCTCTGGATTGGCAGGGATAGACAAGCACCCGCTAGCTCAGCCAATCAGCTCTTTCTGTCTTTTTTACTGTATTTTTTGAATTATACCCCATGCGCGTGGATTCCTGATTGGGTCTAGACTTCTCCAAGACTAGAATGGGTCTTGTCCTCCTATATCTGATTGGCTGAGCTACCAAAGTCCCCGGTAGCCTTAACCATTCAGCTCTTTTCAGCATTTTACTGTATTTTTGGAACTACAGCCCGCCTGGATTCTGAATTGGTGTCTAAACTTCCCCATGAGGTTTTAATGGTTCACTGTGCTGCCTAATTCTGATTGGCCGTTTATATGCCGACCAACTCCAGAATAGCTTTCTGATTTTGAATTACTGGTATTTCCCCGGCAATTTCCAATATCTAATCTTGCGAATTAGGATATGGAAAGTGAGTTTTTGTTTTATGTATTTTTTATATTTTTTAGGTTTCAGCTCTTTTTCCTAGAATGTTTGAACTCCACTTTATAAAGGCGATTTATGATTCAAACTCCTCACCGACACTGGCGAAAGAGTGATATCAACGCCGCACCAGCCTGACCTCGCATCGGAACAGTTTTTCCGGTCGCAGCGCCTAGTCCGCCGCACGGCTCCTCAGTCCCGCACTGGGCTGCCATGTCCCCGCACATGCCGCCACACACACTAGGCGTAGGCGCGGCGGACTTTTCCCCCGCAAGTAATGTAGTACACCTACCTCCCTGGCCCGAATCCAAGGCTCAACCCGCACTGCGCCTCGAACCGCAATGCCCTAACCACTGGCAGAGGCGCAGTCGGACTTTACATTTGTACTCGAATGAGCGCCCCGTCCCTACCGACATTAAATCAGGTGCGCAATTCTCCGCAAACTACAGCGGAAATGTAGCGCCGCATCGACCCGTTCGGGATCATACATGTGGCCCTAAAAACCTCATGTCAAGCCGGTTGTAGCTAGCGTTTTCATTACATGTATACATTTAGCCTCGCATTGTAAAAGCAAGTTTCCTACGCTTGTCCCCCCCTTCTCTAATTTCCTTCTAAATAGCCCAACGTAGTCTCAGAACCATTATGATTACTATGCTTACTCTTCCACCAAATAGTTTTTTTTATATTCGTGCGGAGTCTGCCCAACGGTACCATTTTACCCACGGCATTTCAACCATGAAGTACCCACTAGGCTTTTGTATCGACATTGTGAATGTATCCTCCTTAAGAAAAAAAACAAAATATTCACAAATTTATTTTTTTTTTTCCCCCCCCCCCCCCCCCTTTTCCTTCGTCCATCTAGAGGATGTAATAATGAATGAATCTCCCCTTTAATAATAGGCACTACAATGTATACAATTATGAGATACTTTCTCCGCTTTCTTTTGTGGAACTAAAATGTCTGCTTTTATGTTTTGTTCTAAGTTGAATATCACTAGTTGAAATGTTGACTACCAACAGTACAGTCCCTTTTTGATAAATAAAGTATGTTGATTGTTTAGTAATCTCCCTATACTTTTACATTACCCAGCACAGAATATGCCCCAATATTTATTAATGACGCTTTTTATCATTGGTACTTTGTACATTCAAATTACTCATAATAGGTTGTTGAGTACGAGTTTATCGACAAAGTTCGATATACGGCAAGCTTTTGATGGTGATCGAGAAATTTCCAGAGATCAATGTGCGATAATTAAGGTTAAAATCTGTGTGCAACATCAAGATTAAGAGTCGACGTTTTGGGAAGAAGGTTGTGGTTTTGTTATATTGTGTTTTTTTTCAAGGCGGTATGGTTGGGATAGGTAAAAAAAGATGTTTGGTTGGTTAAGTGAAGAAATGAAGGAGTGTGTTTAGGGTGTTGTTGGTGGCCTTTTCTCGGCGCTTCCTGTAAATTTTGCGGCCAAGTTGCAAATCAAGATTACAGAATAGAGCTAGGGTGAGATGTAGTCTGCGAGCTCAGGCTGGGATGTGTATTGGTTGCGATTGGCTGTGAAAAATCACCATGACCTCTGTTTTACATAGAACCTAGTTTCCTGATTCAGCCTCAGTGTCTCTCAGCGTCTCATAGGGATAGGACCCTTCGCTCGCCTGTGGGCCAAACAGGCTCATCGAAATTGTCTATTTGCTGCAACATGAGGAAACCCTCTACTATTAGCTGTGATCCTTCCCAACTTTCTATTTTGGATTAGAGATATGAGAATTTAAGGTAACTTAGCTAGAGAATTTTAAAGCAGCACTACCGATGTAAATATCACGGCGGTGGGAGCGAGGGGCGGGGGGGGGGGTGGGAGGGCGCCCCCCGCGGCGATACACAGACGAAGCTCTATCTAGTAAAAACCACTGGATAAAGTTTCACCAAACGTAGTTTAAGACATTGTATGGAATATCTTTATTTATTAACAGTCTTTCGCTATTGAAATATTTCCTGGATATTGGCAGCCTGAAACTCTATATATTGGATACACAACAATTTCTAGTAATTGCAGGAAACTCTTTGTTAGCTGCAAAACTCACTATTAATATCAGTATACATTTCAGATAGGTGTTTCTTTTCAATTATACCCATTACACAACCTGTGACGTTGATTAATATCCACCTTGCAGTTAAAATTCTAACTCAATCCCGCAACTCTCATGTAGTCAGCACAGGTGATGTTTTGAGTTGCCAATAATACTGTGTATCTGTACGAAAACATCACAGTCTTGAACTTGTTTTTCTTGTGACTTTTGGCGCACCCATCATTGTTCATTGACGCAGTCACAACTTAAATAATCTTACAAACGCAAATCTATATTCACCACAGTGTGAATTAGAAAGGTATGCAACAAATAAACGCTTTAATTTACAAAACATAACAGCTTACGTGTTTTTTTGACTTTGCACACCCAGCATTGTTCATTGACGGCAGCATCTACGTAAATCATCAAAAACAGCAATGTCTATATTTCCCACGCGATCAGGAGAAATGAAAGATGTGCAAAAAATATTCGTTATTAAAGCAAACATAACAGGATTTAAGTGTTTTTCTTTTGACTTTTGATTGCGGCACTCCCAGCATGTTGTAGTTTTCATGTGACGCCTAGCAGCTACGTAAATCTTAAAACTAGCAATTCTATATTCAACTCTCTCAGTGAATCTGGGACAGCGAGAGTGCAAAAAATTCTACCGTTTATTAACCAAAACATAACAGTATACCGTGTATTTATGACTTTTGCGCACAGTCCAGCATAGTTTCAATGACGTCAGCATCTACGTAAATTCTTAAAACAGCAATGCGTATATTCACCACAGGTGGAAATTGAAAGGTGCAAAAAATACCTCATATTATATCAAAACATCACTCATCATACGTAGAGTTTTTGTGACTTTTTGTGCACACCAAGCATTGTTCCATTGAAGCAAATCATCTACGTAATCTTTAAAACAGCAATTAGCTATGATCTCACCACAGGAGAATTGCAGCAGTGTGCAAAAAATATCGCTTTATTATACCCAAAACAAAACATTACTTGTTTTTTTTTGACTCTTTTGCACACCCAGCATTGTCTCATTGACGTCAGCATCTACGTAAATCTAAACAGCAATTCAACTTTCACTCAGCAGGGTGAATTGATAGAGATGCAAAAAATATCGTTATTATACCAAACGATAACAGTTTACATGTTTTTTCTGACTTTGCGGCACGACACTCAATGTTTACCAATGACGCGAGCATCGACGTACAATCTTAAAAAAACAGCAATTCCTATAGTTCACCACAGTGTAATTGAAAGGTGCAAAAAATACCAGTGTATTATACGAAAACATAACAGATACGTGTTTTTGACTTTTGTCGCACCAATCTTGTCCTTGACTGCAGCATCCACGTAAATCTTAAAACAGCATTCTATAGTCACCACAGGTGAAATTGAAAGGTGGCAAAAAATACCGTGTATTATACGATAACATACCAGAGTCTACTCGTGTTTTGACTTTGCCACCCAGCTTGTTCATTGACGCAGCATCCACGTAAATCTTACAACATGCAATTCTATAGTCACCACAGGTGAATTGAAAAGGGTGCAAATTATATCCGTGTAATTATACGAAAAACAACACAGTGAGATACAGACAGGTAAACATACATCCTTTTTCTCCCTGTGCACTTTTTAATCTGTGGGGAGTCAGGCAGGTTTAAATGGTCATACTTGCGTCCAGGGAGCGAGGTAATAGACAATGTTCCAGTGAAACTAAAATGGATTTTGAAAGTACTCCATTTATTGCGGCACTTTTTAAATCTGGGGGTCATTGCAGTTTGGGGCTCCATGCTGCGTTCCAGACAGGGAGATATTCAAAGTCAATTCAAGAAACAGTTGATGGTTCAAAGGTCATACTGCCTTCTGGCAACTTTTAATTTGTGTGATGATCAGTTTAATGTCTGGCTTGTGGATACAAGACAGGGATAGTGAAATGGTCTGTGACTTTTTTTCTGTGACTTTTTAATAACCTAAGTGGGCGGGGGGGGGGGGGGGGGGGGGGGGGGCGGGGGGGGGGGTGGAGGGGGGGGGGGGGGGGGGGGGGGGGCGGGGGGGGAGGGGAGTGTTGCCCTAAGATGTAGTCTCGTATCCATTTGACTGGATCTGTTGGATTGTTCAATTTTCATCTTCTCCAGCCTTGTTTGGTGTGTAATAATGGTAAAATAAAGGGGCGGGTAAGGGGGGGTTCTTTTGTTGCTTCTCTCCATACAGACTTTAATGTCATCGCGCTCCATAATCGATGCTCAAAAACGAAAAACCTTATCGATTAAGATGCATTGTCCGACTATCGACTAGACGATCGATGTCTCGATAGCCAAATCTGCAATCTCACACACTACGTCAAAATGCCAATCGTCTCCTTACATCCATTATTCCTGTTGTCCTAACTTAATAATTGTTTGCGATGTTTATTACCTATATCATAAGGCAAACGTTCTTTCAGTATGTGCTTCCTGTATACCCCTAGCAACAAATTTTTAAAATTAATTTTAAACTTTGTTCCTTATACATTTCTTCCATGGAACATATTCTCCTGACTGACAAATTATCCTCTAGCAATACCCTCAAAAGTCTGTGGAGCGTGATAGCTTTTTTTTATGTAATATATTATTTTTCTCCATTAACTGGTGTTAGTACTAATAAAATTAGTACAAGATGCCCTCCATCACTCTCTTCGACTTCAACATCAAGATAGTGTATGCACATCTTCTTTGTCCACAGTTGGCCGTCAAAACATGGATATAAGGGAGTTAGATCCATAAAAAAAAGTCCACAAAGGACATAAATTCATCTTTAGTACCCATCCACAGGACAAAGATATCATCCACATATCTATACCAGGCAATAACCTGGTTATATCCTGGAGCTTTAAACACATGTTTTTCTAGTTCGATCCATAAATTACAGTTAGCATAGCTAGGACTCAAAACTGGGGACCCCATAGCAATTGTCCCCTGTAGCTGAAGTATATAGTGTCATCACAAAGCTCTGATAAATACAGTATTCTTTTGTAAAATCATATGATGTCCAATAGTAGACTGATTCAAAAATGTTATTGTGCATTAGACAATGTAGGGTCTTCACTAAAATTCCTCTCTTGCTCTTGCCGCCTGCATCCCTCTTCTGGTAGGCAATCACTAGTAAACAATGAACTTTCACATCTAATGTACAAAACAGACAAGATTGTATATCTGAAATATTTTCTAAAATCTGTAAGAACTGACTATTATCTTTCAATGAATGATAGAGCTCTTCTTAAACTGCTTTTGTAAAAAAAGAATCTACAGAGAGAGTAAAAAACAAAAGACGTCGGTAACTGTTCAAAGATTGACATCCCTGTATCCCTGAACGATAGACGCCCAGTGAGATTGTCAAAGACTTATGCTCCTTTCTCTCGGTACAAGAGGTACAAATGATATTTTCGTGGTACCTACATGTCATCATGTCTTTCATAATAAGTCCTTTTTGTAAAGCATCATCAAGCACTATTTCAATTCATTTTGCAATAATCGTTGTTCTGGAATCCTTATATTACCGTGAGTTTTGCCATTATGAGCGCACAAGGATCTCCTAACTGTATATTAGCCTCCTCTATATATTGAGTTCTATTCTGCACCACCGTTGCACCCCCCTTGTCAGCTTTTTTCACGATAATAGATTTATCTTTCTTTAACTGTTGTATAGCCTCATTCTCTTCGTTCATTAAATTATGTTTTTTCTGAGTTTTACATTGTTCCCATTTCTATGATACCTGAGATAACGAACTGCTTAAATACTTCTAATGAAGGACAGTTAACCTCAGGATCTAACTGACTCTTTTTACACAACTTCTTTGGAATATTCTTACCAGCACTAAATACATTGTCAGAAGTACAGAAAAACATTTTAATACGAATCGCTCTGTAAAGCTTATAAAAATCAATATTAAAGTCAAATGACGTAATGTCCTTAACAGGTACAAAATTAAGTCCCTTATTTAGAACAGATGTTTGCACTTCTGTAAGCTCTTTATTAGAGATATTCATGAGTAATCCCTCTCAATTTATTTTTTCTTTGTTTTTGACATAAGGGGCTTTCCTCATTGATTTTGTCCAGAGCTGTCTCCCATCTTTGGCTCACGTCTGTTTCTAAAAACATCAGAAACCTTTGGAATTATTTATCTAGTGTTATAGATCTCATTGTGCATAGATTTTCCTAGCCAGCTGTTCCTTCAGATTCAGTACTACTTTCATCCGTGTTACTTTTTCTTGACCTCTCTTTCCTATATGGTGTCTTGGAACGGTCATCTGCCCATGTATACACACGATTATGCAGGTAGTCCCTGCTATCCCTTTCAAACTTCTTTAATTTATTCTGAAAAAGTTGAATTTTGAATTTATCAATTATTGAACCATGATCTTGATTGGTTTGTTCGTATTGTTCAGCAGTTACTGTTTTCTTAAACTCCTTATCAACAGTGGCTATTTCAGTACGTAATTTTTCTATATTTGTTTGCAAGTGCTGTATTTCGGATACATTAATTCCATTGAGTAGTGGTTGCTAATAGCATACCATCATTCACGATAAAAAGGATCGTCCTGCATTAGTATGGGCTGTAGCGAACTCCTCAGTCCCCTGGGAATACGTTAATTTTTTACAAATTGGGTGAGAGTAGAAGCATGTGAAATCATGCTGGCTTCTTTTTTACTCAGTTGTTCAAGTTTCCTTGGAAGGTTCGTAACAAGCTCATTGGTTTGAGCCCAGCTGCCTCAGCTAGTTTTATGATATTAACTCTTTCACTTTCTGAAAAAAGTGAAAGTCTCTGCCTGCCTGTCTGTAATGCTCGCCAGCTCTTCAAAAGACATTTTGTCTATTTAAATGTGATAAGATGAAAGCCATGTTGACATGTAGGTACCCACGAATACCCCTTATTACATGTACCAAAGGTGCATATGTCTTCCACCAGGGCGTCCTATCGTCTCAGGGATGGGAACAATCTTTGAAGCGTTGGCGTCTTATGTAGATTCTTTTTTACAAAAGGCAGTTAAGAGAGATACTCATCATTAAAAATAATTCATTCTTACAGATTTTTTAAAAATAAATTTTTGATATTTAATCTGCTGTTTTTTTACTTTGGACATGAAGTCATTGTTTACTAGTATTCCCTACCAAGAGGGGATGCAGGCGGCAAGAGAGGCATTGAGTGAAGACCCTACTTTGTCTAATGCACAAATACATTTTTTGATGTCACTATTGGACATCATTTTGACAAAGAACTATTTTTGATTTTCTGATAATATACCTTTACACAGGGGGGCATCTATGGGTCCCCTTTCCCAGCTACCCAAGTAAATTTCTGGCAGCCCTAGAAAAACAACATGTGTTTACAGCTTCAGGATATAAACCCGGGTTTTTTTCCCGTAAAGAAGGGATGGGTCTTTGTCCCTGTGGGGGGTAAATAAAGAAATTAGTCCCCTTTTGGGCTTTATTAATGGCATTTCCCCCTTATCCCTTTTCGGCCACTGTGGACAAAGATGTCATCCACTATCTTGATGTTGAAGTGAAGAGAGTAGATGGAGGCATCTGTACTAATTTATTTACTAAACCAGTGGAGAAAAATAATATATTACATAAAAAAAAGCTATCACGCTCCACAGACTTTTGAGGGTATTGCTAGAGGACAACTTGTCAGAGTCAGGAGAATATGTTCTACAGAAGAAATGTACAAGGAACAAAGTTTAAAATGAATTGAAAAATTTGTTGCTAGGGGGTATAACAGAAGACATATGGAAGAAATTGCCTATGATATAGGTAATAAAGATCGCAAACCATTATTAAGTAGACAACAGAAAAAGGATAAAGGTGACAGATTGGCATTTATTAGTACTTATGATGTACACAGTACAATGATAAAAGGAGTCATTAAAAAACATTGGCATATTCTGGCTGGTGATGTAAAGTATGGGAGATTTATTAAAAATTTACCATATTTTATTTATCGAAAGGGACGTACTGTTGGTAGTCACATTTCAACTAGTGATATTCAACTTAAACAACATAAAAGACAGACGTTTATAAGTCCACAAAAGAAAGGGAAATATCCCTCTCATAATTGTCAACATTGTAGTGCTATAATTAAAGGTTCATTCATATTACATCCTACAGATGGCAAGAAAATATATATTAGAGGATCATTCAC
This sequence comes from Phyllomedusa bahiana, assembly GCA_025379985.1. Taxonomy (NCBI): domain Eukaryota; kingdom Metazoa; phylum Chordata; class Amphibia; order Anura; family Hylidae; genus Phyllomedusa; species Phyllomedusa bahiana. The sequence goes on from JAODAL010004859.1 coordinate 48,460, forward strand.
ATGTGATACAAAAAGCGTGGTCTACATGTTGAAATGCCCGTGTGGTAAAGGCTACGTTGGGCAGACCGCACGCAGTGTTAAAGTTAGACTTAATGAGCATCGCTCTAGCATTAGGTTAGCTTTAAAGAGAAAGGCTGTAGAAGAAAATACTGAATATAGAAAACTATTTGGTGAAAGTAGCGTAGTAATCATAATGTTTCTGAGCTACGTTGGCTATTTTAGAGGAAGTTAGAGGAAGATAGGGACAAGCGTTGGAAACTTGCCTTTTACAATGCAAGGCTAAATGGATACATGTAATGAAAACGCTAGCTCCAACCGGCTTGAATGAGAGTTTTAGTCTCAAGGTATTTTTGTAGTGATATTATTGTAGTTTTTAGTCTTAAAGTAATTTTGTAGTGATATTTCTGTAGTGACATAGTGTGTTTAAAATGTAGTAAGATTATGATATATGCTGTTATGTTTTGTATAGTATAAATATTGGGTTGGAAGCAAGAAATCCATGCTTGAGAAAGGGGGAGGGATTCTCCTGAAATGTCGCACGCGGTTGCACTGCGCTCGCCTGTCTGATTTGCGTGCTCCAAGATGGAGAAGCCAGGATATGCAGATGCATAAAGACTGCTCAGTGAATACAGAGTTGCCTGCCACTATGGACTAACGATACAGTGAAATCGATAGTAACTAATTTGTACTGTTTGCAAGTGTTGGTCTATTGAAGACTTTTAATAAATGTCATGTTGAGAATAAGTACCTGTTACTGATTGTAGTGACTGGATTTAAGGGAGTTGTGAGGATCTCCTTGTTAAAAGGTTGCTGTGTTACGGTATATCAACACAATAATTACTACCATTTAAATAAAGATATTCGGGGGGTACCTACATGTTAACATATCCTTCATTTTTTCTGTAATAAGTCCCTGTTTTAAAGCATCGTCTAACACTGTCTCAATTAATTTAATATATTCCTTAGTGGGGTCCCTATTTAACTTCTGGTATACAGTAGAATCTCCTAACTGCGTATTATCTGCCTCTATATATTGAGATCTATCCTGTACTACCTTTTTTAACTATAATAGATTTATCTTTTCTCAATTGTTGTATGGCCTCTTTTTCTTGTTTAGTTAAATTGTGTTCTTTCTGAATCTTGCATTGTTTCCATTGCTGCGAAACTTCTAACACAACTAACTGCTTTAACATTTCCAATGTAGGACTATTCACCTCTGGGTCAAATTGGCTTTTTTTACATAAATTCTTAGGAATATCTAACTTTAGATACATTATTAGTGGAATGGAAAAAACATTTTAATGCAAATCGCTCTGCAAAGCTTATAAAAATCCACATTGAAATCAAATGATGTAATTTCTTTTGCTGGAACAAAGTTAAGTCCCTTATTTATAATGGACTTTTGTGCCTCTGTAAGTTCTTTACTGGTGATATTAACCAATTATCCATCAGGTTTATGTGAATTCACTTTTTCTTAATTTTTGACAAAAGCCGGCTTCTCCTCTATGCCTCCGGACGCATGCATCCATTCTCTTCATCACATTAGCCTTCCTATCATGACCACAGATTCTCCATAAGTGCGGACTGGGATCAATTTTCTACTCTTGTGGCGATGTCACTTGATAAAGGCTCACATAGTCGAAACGTCGTATTAGAAATAAGACATCTATTGGTCCGCAATATATTCAATACTTATGTGTACATTTCATGTTCATTCTATGCCATTGTAACAAATGTACGAATAGAGTGCAATACTCAAACGATCTGTGTTCCCCCTTTTTTCTGGCTGTCTGTAAATAAATATTCTTTGGAAAAGCATCTACTTTTGGTGTGCGGTGGATTTATATATTTAATTAACATGTATGAAAACTGGCACAGACTCGCCAGTTGTACTTTTCAGTAGATCAGTGCAGCATTTATCAATATGTCTGAAAGCATTTCACAGCACTTCATAAATGTGTCCTGTTGTGACTTGCAACAATTTTTAGCGCATGACCTTTCATTGATATGTCAGACACGGCCAACGACAGCTTTTTTGGCAGTCATCCCACCAAATAACTGGCGCTGCTTGGTTCATAAATGTCCCCCCAAATTTCTTACTAAATTCACTTCATCGCTTAAATGAATTGGTGACCTAATAGGTTCACACCAAGAAGTCACGCTGGTCAATACTGTACACAACTATCTTGATAAGTGAAGGGGTATGCACAAGGAATTTACAAACATGTGTTAAATGTTGTGATGGCTGCACAGCACCTATCACTCAGGGGTATCCTGGCTTGTTTCAAACTCCACATACTAAGGAACAAATTGCATGTTGGTTCGTTCAGATTGCTTTGTCCTAGAGAGAGTTTTTACAAAATATTCAGGACCTCTTTTGAGTGAGAAAATTTCACAAGATGTACCATCAAGATCAGTTAAAAATGATTAACTCTTTATTTTCCTTCTTTAAAATCCAATCCAAGATCCAAATATTCACATTCTATTTGAAGCAGAGAGATAAACTCTTTTGTGTGACTCTCACTGTATTTTACATATTCAATCTACATCTGCATTGTTTTCCTGGACAAATACTTTCTAATGAAGAAAAGTGGAGAATAGTGGTAAAGAGCAGCCAAGCTGGCTCTGAATACCAGGGATAGAATATACCTAGAATGGACAAAGGGAAATACCTACATAAAGTAAATCTTTGTCATAATCCATGGTTTGGTAACTCACTCATGTACTTATGATCACTCAGCCACTTCTCCTGTATCAAATGGCAGCCTCATGAAACCAAAGCATTAGCTTCAATTAAGATTTTTTTATGTTCAGGCTTAGTATGCCTAGGTTGGTAAATTTTTGCTACAATATGGAATTATAGAATTATTTATATTATCCCTTTTATTTCTGTACTGTTTCTGAAAGCTTGTATGCATATGTTTTGTTCTTTACTTTTGAAATGGAGAATTGTGTATATATATATATATATATATATATATATATATATATGAAATCCTAATAACTATTAATATGTTTTGTCCTATTGCCTTAGAACCTGAACAGATATAAATAGGGTATAAATGGTTGCTTGTGCATCTCTCCTGTAGTGTTGAATCTTATGCTGCCAACAACTGTCAAAAATAAGTGATATGTGTCCTTGGGTGTGTAGGCTATTTGGAGGTACCTGTGGCACTCATTGTATAGCCTGAGTAAAGGGTTATGTGTAGGGATGAGCGATATTATTGCCAAAAGTTGAAATTGGCACGGTTTTTAGGCTTATTTGAAATTTCCGATCATGCGATAGTTTAGATGACAATCTTACAGATAATCTATTACTATTGCGCCATTTTCAGCATTTCCTGTCATTTTGGCGGCCAGCTAATCAGCTCCGAGGATAGAGGGGGGTTAGGAGGATGTACAACATCACCACTTTGCAGTATATGGATCTCATTGGCTGCAAAAATCACATGACCTCGTTTTATCTATGCAACTGCATTTCCTGTTTGAGCTCATTCTCTGTCTATTCCACTTTACAGCAGGACGTGTCTGTCTGCGTTTAAACCAATAGCTGTTCTAACAGTTCTGAAAGATAGTCTCTTCTAAGACAAGAACCATCCACCTACCTACAGCTTAGAATAGAGTTAGATTAGAGAATTTCACTTCTTATTTAGTTAGAGAAAGTTTTAAGGATATCTACTGGTGTGTGTAGCCACAGGGCTGCAGCAGGAGAAGTTTTTGAAAGGAAGGGAAATATTTTGCAGCTCAGTGTGTTCTGTGATCTTGAATTGAAAAAGCATTGTTTTCTACCACTTTTTTGGCCAGCAGACCTCTGATAGGAGGTGAAATTGTCCCTGTTTTTTCAGTTCTATTGCAATCACTGCGTGTCAGTGTTCCTAAAATCTGGCCTAACTTATCCCTATAACTTTTAAATAGTCTTATTGCAGTCCGTGTATCTGTTAGCCGCAAAGAGCTGAGTTGTACGCATATTGTGTTATACATATTTTATAGTAAATTACACCTGTAGTCAGTGGTGCAAAGGCTGCCATATTAATCCATATAACATTTAAATATTCTTATTGCAGTCCATGCGTCTGTTTGCTGCAAAGAATTCAGTTGTACGCATATTGTTTTATACATATTTTATAGTAAATTACGCCTGTTGTCAGTGGTTCGAAGGCCGCCATATTAATCCATATAACATTTAAATACTCTTATTGCAGTCTGTGCATCTGTTTGCCGCAAAGACCTCAGTTGTACGCATATTGTGTTATACATATTTTATAGTAAATTATGGCTGTTGTCAGTGGTGCGAAGGCCGCCATATTAATACATATAACATTTAAATACTCTTATTGCAGTCCGTGCGTCTGTTTGGCGCATAGAGCTCAGTTGTACACAAATTGTGTTATACATATTTCCTAGTAAATTGTGCCTGTATTCAGTGGTGAGAAAGCCGCCATATTAATCCATATAACTTTTTAATACTTCTATTTCACTCAGTGCGTATCAGTTTGGTGCTAATCATGCATTTGTACGGTAGTTTGTTGAAACTATCAATTGCTAGTCCTACTGGGCAGTTGTAAATCTCAGGGACTGAAGGAAGAACACCGTTGATTTTGTGTTGCGGTTCTTCCACCAGACCGCATTTCACAGATATTTGATAGAAACAATTCTGTTTCTAATTCTAGTTGGCTGTTGGAAATTAGAGGGATTTAAGAATAGCTGTGATTTTCCGTCTTTCAATAAGAGACTGTCAAAAACTCTTCAATACCTTTTAAATTTTTATATTTCTGAACATGGAGCGAACTGCAGGTGGTAAGCGAGCAAAGAGGGGTGTAGGACATGGAGGTAGAGGTAAGAGAGAAGGTGCTCCTTACAGTGCTGGTGACAACACGCAAGCCAGCTGATCGTCGATTGCAGGACCGTCAGGCCTGTCATCGATGGGTCGGTACCCTGTGAATCTCAATAACGAACAGCATCGCCAATCTGTTCTTCAGTGGTTAATGCAACCTGCATCCAGCAGTCTTACCTCCTCGTCCTCCCAGTCACGGCCACAAATGTCGTCATCAGCATTGTCAGCATCCGTCCAACATGAAGCAAAGGCAGCCCAAATGTCAATTCATGTACCCACCACTGTGGATAATCCATTTTCTGAAGACCTCTTTGATGACAAAATGCGGTTCGGGTCAGAAAGCATTTCAAAAGATCAAGAGGCCAAAGAGGATGATTTTGTCTGCTCTGACGCCCATCGCTGATGGCATCAGAGGAGGAGAAGGAAGCCGTCAATCGGCAAAAATCTTGGGCGGTCGGCAAAGCCGTGCAGTGCCTGTTGCTTGTAGCCCGCAGCTCCAGCATGCAGAATGTCAGGACGAGGAAGTCACCTGTGTTGATGATGATGATGATGATGACGACATTGTGGACCCAACGTGGTCTTTTCAGCAGAATTTGCTTGCGAGCGCTTGATCACTGGACTAGGAGGAAGATGATGGGGTAGTGTCAGTACGGGTCCCGCCTCAAAAAGGGAGAGAGCGGTCGCACAAATCCGCTGAGATTATTCCGCCAGCCATGATCAGCGGAAGCACCACTCCTCGCTTATCGCCATTGAAAAAGTCCAGGACCTCTCAAGCCTGCGCCTTTTTCGATCAAGCCTCTGATTCACCCAGTGATGTCATATGCCGCCTTTGCCGTAAACGCATCAGTAGAGGGAAAAATCTTAGGTGTTTAACCACCACTAACATGTCTAGTAAAATGCAGAGAATGCATGAGTTGAAATGGAGAGAAAACTTGGTGAAAAAAGACCACACCGGTCCCGGGCTTCCATCCACTATCACACCCTCGGTCTCCGCCTCCTCCTCCTCCTCCTCCGCAACTTCCAAGACCAAGCGTTTCTCAGCTGCCCATGTCTCTCAGCATCATGAGCAAGGATCAGCCTCCGCTTCAGCCTCCACCGTTGCCCGAGAACCACCACCGCCGCCAGAGACCCATCCTACCCCTTCTCCTTCCACCAGTTTGACCAGCACGCCGTACAGAGGACAGTCTAGCTGCCAGCCTTCTGTCTACCAGGTTTGGGAGCAAAAGTAACACTTGAACCCAAACCATATAAAAGCCAAAAGCCTGAATGTCGGCATTGCCAGGATTTTGGCCTTGGAAATGTTGCCTTTCCATTTGGTGGACACAGATGGGTTTCCCTAACGTCATGGCCATTGCCTGCCCCCAATACCAGATGCCGAGCAGGCATTTCTTTACCCGAAATGCCGTCCCTGCCCTGGCCAGCCACGTGTCATCTAAAATCTCCAGTGCGTTGTCTGCATCTGTGTCCGGCAAAGTCCATCTGACCACCGATACTGGACTAATAAGCACGGTCAAGGCCGCTATATCTCTGTGACAGCTCACTGGGTGAGCTGGGTGGATGTCTCTGGCGGTGACGGTGGCCCTCAGGCTCGGCACTCGCTCTTCAAAACTGCAGGGATGGTGCAGGGCTCTTTCCCCCAAGGTCCACTGGTAGCATCACGTGCCCAGAGAAACCAGGCCGCGTTGAAATTGATCTGTCTTGGAGAACGTCAACACACAGGTCAGGAGCTGTGGACGGCTCTCCGCAACGAGACCGAGCGCTGGCTGGGTGACAAGAACCTTGTGCCAGGCAAGGTGGTGTGCGATAACGGTCGAAATCTCCTGGCTGGAGCACATCGGAGATCGGTAGGCTGGAGCACATCCCTTGCCTGGCACACGTCATGAACCTCGTCGTCCAAAAATTTCTAAAGCGCTACCCGGGTCTGAACTGCCTACTGAGGAAGGCTCGAGGTCTGAGTTCACACTTCCGCCGTTCGCACCCTGCTTCATCATGGCTGGCTGCGTTACAGCGTCAGCTCGGCCTCCCATCAACGTGGCAACACGCTGGAATTCCACCCTCCAGCGATTGTGGCAGCAGCGCAATGCCATTACGCAGTACGAAGTGACACATGGCCTGACCAGCAGCGGTGCGGACCTCGGGGTGTTGAGCCTCCGAGAGTGGAGGCAGGTGAAAGAGCTCTGCACCATCCTTGCCAGTTTTGAAGAAGCCACCAAAATGGTCAGTGCGGACAATGCTCTTGTCAGCATGAGTATTGTGGTGATCTTAGTTCTGGAAAAAGTGTTGGACACTCTGAGACAGCAGGTCCCACCAGCAATGGAGGAGGAGACGGACACAGATGCGGACACAGAGCCTTTCTCTCCGTCGAATCCACAAGGCCCGACAGTTTCACAACTTTATCAGTCTTCATTAGGCGGTGGTTCGGGGTCCAGGGCTGTTGAAATGCGGCGCCCCAGCTCTCAGGGTGCATCATCTGAGGCAAGTCAGGGCTGTGTTGAAGCTGAGGCAGAGGAGGAGGAGGATGAGGTATTCCTGGACACCGACGTTACCGATGTCCCTGCCTTGGAAAAAGGTTGGCATGGATTAGAGGCAGAGGAGGAAGATGAGGAAGATCAGTTTGCTAGTGCCCCTCGACCCAGAGGCTTGGGAAATCAAGGCTCCATCTCTCACATGAGTGATTTGATGATCTATTTCCTCCAACATGATACTCGCATTAAGGCCATCAAAATGAACAACAGTTACTGGGTGGCTACCTTCCTCGATCCCCGTTACAAAGTGAAACTCAGCACTTTCCTTCCACCCACCCAAATAGAGAGTAAAATGCAGGAATTGGAGACCGTGCTGATTGATCAACTGGAGACATCTGTTGCGTCCGCTTCACGTTCTTCAAATGTCACGGTGGAACAACGTCAGCAACGTGACATCAGTAGAGTGCCAAGTAGCCGCAGCAGCAGGCATTGTGGCAGAAGCCTAATGGGTGACCTCTGGCAATCTTTATTTACCACCTCAGAGGTAAACATACAACACACAGAGACTGGCTTAAGATCATGGTGCAAGACTATCTGCGTCTCAACACCGATGTTTTTGGATATGTTCCGGACCCAATCGACTTCTGGGTATCCAAAATGGATGAATGGCCCGAGCTCGCTCGCCACACCATAGAGGTGTTGTCCTGCCCAGCAGCCAGCGTTATATCTGAGCGGACCTTCAGCACAGCTTGAGGAGTCATTACAGACAAACGCATCCGGCTTTCCACTGATAATGTGGATCGTTTGACTTTCCTCAAGATGAATCATAGTGGATCTCTGATGATGTTGTGGCCCCAATTGCCGAGGTCACTGATTAGTTGCCGATCCACTTCAGGTTCCTCTTCCAAAAGAAATGGTCCTCTTGAAAAAAAAAATTTTAAATGATGGTTCGAAGACTCCTTTTTCCGGCACTTTTTAATCTGTGTGTCAGACAGGTTTGAGGGTCATGCTGTGGTACAGGACAGGCATAGTCAATGTCCAGTTCAACTAAAATGGTGGTTCAATGACTGCTTTTTCAGGCACTTTTTAATCTGTGGGTCATGTAGATTTAAGGGTCATGCTGCGGTCCAGGACAAGCATAGTCAATGTCCAATTCAACTAAAATGGTGGTTGAAAGACTACGTTTTCCAGCACTTTTTAATCTGCGGGTCAGACAGGTTTAAGGGTCATGCTGCGTTCCAGGACAGGGATAGTCAATGTCCAGTTCAAGTAAAATGATGTTTCAAATAATACTGCCTTCTGGGACTTTTTAATTTGTGGGTCTTGCAGGTTTAAGGGTCATGCTGTGGTACAGGACAGGGATAGTGAATAGTCTGTGACTTTTTTTCTGTGACTCTTGTTGTCTAATTGTCTTACCTAAGATGTAGCAGGTATTCATTTTACTGTTGTGGATGTTAATTCCAGCTTCTTCTCCCCTGTTTGGGTGTAATAATAAAGCTGTTTTTCCTCTCCCATAGACTTTAATGGTTATCGTCGATTATCGACTATCGGATATCGGCATGATAATTGACGATATCGACTATTGATCCGATGACGATAGTTGACGCAATCGCTCATCACTAGTTATGTGATATTAAGCTGTGGTGTAGCTTATTCTAGTCACACCCGCATTGCACAGAAGGGTTAGGGATCTGTGTGTGTGTCCAAGATGGATAGTGGTCTAGAATTCCATCTGTGTGTAGTTACCCTTTTCCTGAAATTTTTATGTTGGCAATGGGATCTAATTCCCTGCCCCTTCTTGTGTGCCTGTGTGTCTTCTCTCGTTTTTGACAAATTGGTGGCACCATAATTTGTCCTAGCACCAATTTAAATTAATTTCAACCAAGGCAGGCCATATATGAATGTGAGAGATGCATTAAAGGCTTAAAATTCCACTGCTTCATACAGTAGAAGTAGCTGAGTTCCATGATTACATACTGTAAGTGTGCTACTAAAACATGGATTATGACAAAGATAATGCATATATTTTCCTTTGTCCATACTAGCTATATTCAGTCTCTGGTATGTTTCACATCCAGTTCGGCTATTCCTTTCTGCCACTCGTCCACCTTTCCTTGCTCGAATATCTTTGCTATTTGGGGCACCTGGTTTATCTAATTAAATTGGGCACAATGAAATACCTACTTCCCATATGTCCCGGGAAAACATAAGGCAGACTTGGATTAAACATGTAACATTTAATACATAAGACATAGGGTGACATGTCCCATTAGGTCTGCACCATTTTTCGGTGTATTTTGTGCCAAAAAACTGTTGCTGCCCTTTTCTCTATATAAATGAACTGTAGTACACCAAAACTAGGCATATTTTATGCCAGGCACGACATATTTGAATGTGCCTAAAGTAGGCGCATCAAATATGCTAACAATGACATGCTACGCGCCTATATTATGCTATGCGCCTAGATTAGGCACATCAATTATACTATGCAAGGTATATCAGACGTCAGATTTCTGACAGGTTCATTCATTGAGGCGCACTATACACTCATTTAATGGGCCTTAAAACTGGCATGGAGGCGCCTCTTTTCTGACATGTTGCCCATAATATTTAAAAATAATGTAATTTAAACAAACAAAATAATTCCCCAGTATCATGTTGAAAAATCAAATCAATTGTTAACAATGAGGACAACTTTACCTGTTTTGATATTAAATTTGTTAACTTCTACCCTAATTTATAGAATTTATTTGGGAACTTATAAATACTGAAATTAGGTCACCTTTATTGTTTCTCAAGTCAACCTTTAAAAGTTTCAGTCCAACACAGGTATCAAGCAACCGCTCCATTCCGTCTACACTGGTACTTAGGCGCGAAGCAATTGTTTCTGCTGAAAGTGGTTCCTGTACTTCATGTAGTAAATCAAAAACTCCCAGTTCACATGCTGTAAACATGGTCTATAAGAGAAAAACAAGAAACTGCTTTAGAAGCTTTACTACCTGTCAGTACTAGAATTATTTAAAAAAAAAACTTTTTTACAAAAATAAAGAGGACCTGTGGCCATTCCTGACATATCATGTTTTATTAAATACTCGTATTTCCCATAAAATAACAATTCTGGGGCATCTTTCTTTAGATCTCTGTATTATGTAGTCCTTCTGTTATGTCTCCTAGAGATCTATTACTAAATTGTCAACTCACTGTTTTGGCATGAGTACTGCTGTATATAGGAGTGATCACATGTTCAATTCTGCTACAGGGACTTAAAGTAAAAAATAAAACTAAATAAAAATAATAAATATTAAAAGTTAAAACACCCCACTTTTGCCCTTTAACACTTAAAAAAGTAAAAATGTTACACCCAGTTGGTATCACCATGTCCATAAACATCCGATCTGTTAAAATATAACATAACGTATCCCATGCGGTGAACACCGTAGAATAAAATAAATTCTTTGTGAAGTGCAATAGAAGAATTGCAAATGTGACATTGTTTTCTGGGTTCCATTTTTACGGAATTTACCATGTGGTATAAATGATGTTAACTCTATTTTATCCTCATGCTCACAACAAGATGGATAGGTATTGGGTAATGAAGGCAGGAGCAGTGTCTTCCCTATTTAATAGCTTAGATGCCGTAGTTGTCCTGTCCACATCGTCTAAGTGGATAAACAACCACAATTAAATCTGCAATCCTGGTTGGGACTGTAAGGACTAGGCTCAGGGGCCCAGGTATGGAGAAAGATCAGCTCCTGAGCCTGCTCCATACACTCCACCCAACATTGTGACATAAATGTTCATCACATGTTGGAAAAGGGTTAAATAATTCTAATACAGCTATTAGTACGGTTGAAAAAAGACATATGACCATCAAGTTCAACCAATAGTGAGGAAAATGTGGGTGAAATGAGGGAGATGAGCAGTTTTTTAAGCCTAGCTTCCCCTACTGATGAATGCTTTGAAACCCATAAGGCAAGAACCAATCTGCCCTAAGGAAGATTTAATTCCTGATCCCAGAGTTGCCGTCAGACAGGATGTAAAATTTTATATGGCTACATATGTATTAATATTTTTTAGTTTCAGGAAGTTATCTAAGCCTTTCTTGAAACTCACAACTCATTTCCACAGATCTGCAGATCTCATAGTGAAGAAAGCTTTTCTCCTCTGTAGACTGATTCCTTTTTACTCCAGTCGAAGGGAATATCCCTTGTCTTTTGAGGGGGTTTTACATGAAATAGATTTTCCCCTTACTTTTTATACGGCCATTTATATACTTATATAAATTAATCATGTCTCCCCGGGCCGTCTTTTCTCAAGACTAAACAAGTTCAATTCTTTTAACCTCTCCTATTACGAAGATGCTCCATTCCCCTTATAAATATGGTTGCTCATCTTTGCACTCTTTAGCTGCATTACATCTTTACTTTAAACTGGAGCCCAAAACTGAACAGCATATTCCAAGTGAGGCCGCAACAATGCTTTATACAGCGATAAAATTACATCCTTGTCCCGCGGGTCCATGCCTCTTTTAATACACGCCAATATCTTGCTTGCCTTAGAGGCTGCTGATTGACACTACATAATGTATTGTAGTCTATGATCTACAAGACCGCCCAGATCTTTCTCAACAAGCGATTCTCTCAGTTTTTTTTCCCCATGGTATATATGATGCCTGCAGATTATTAGTACCAAGATGCAGAACTTTACATTTATCCACATTGAACCTCATTTGCCAAGTGGATGCCCAAACACTCAGTGTGTCCAGGTCTGCTTGCACTTTAGAAACATCTTCCATAGATTGCACTACACTACATCGCTTGGTGTCATCTGCAAAAATAGAAACAGTGCTATTAATCCCCTCGACTATATCATTAATGAATACAAGAGGACCCAGTACTGAGCTTTGGGGTACACCACTTATAACCGTGGACCATTCAGAGTAGGAATCATTTACCACCACTCTCTTAGTAGGATCCGATAGCCAGTTTTTAATCCAATTACACACTATTATTTCTAAACCAATAAACTTACCCATTAGGCACTTATGAGGGACAGTGTCAAACGCCTTTGCAAAGTCTAAAAACACTATATCCACAGCCTCCCCTCTATCACGACTTCTACTCACCTCTTCAAAAAAAACAGATCAGGTTGGTCTGACAACTTCTGTCCTTAGTAAAACAATGCAGACAATCACTTAAAATGTTATGTTCAGCTACATATTCCTCCTGTCTATAGTTCCTTATGAGCCCCTCAAACAGTTTATCCAAAATAGATGTTAAACTTACTGGTCTATAATTACCTTGGAGCCTTTTTTGAAGATGGGAACATCATTTGCCTTGTTGTAGTCTCCTGGCACTATACCAGTCACCAGAGAATCTCTAAATATCATGTCCAAGGGCACAGAGATAACTGAGCTCTTTAACTCTTGGGTGTAAGCCATCTGAGCCTGAAGGCTTATTCACATTCAGTTTATTTAACTTTTCTTGAACCATTTCTACACTCAGCAAATTTATTACATTAGTTAATGTATTAACAGTACTGGTACCGTCTGTCTCCGCACTGAGCACACCAAAATCAGCTCTACCACTGCAGCCATAATTGCTAACAGCAGGGCCAGGACAAGACATTTTGGTGCCCTGGGCAAATGGGTCAATTGGTGCCCCCCCATTATAGAAAAAATATTACAGTAACAACTGGAGTAGTGGATCCGCTGGACCACCGCAAAAGGGGGTAACGGCCACGCCAGAGAGCAGAGGCTAAGTCGGTCCCGGTACTCACCAGAGCCCGCCGCAAGGCAGGATCGACTTGCTGCGGCGGGAGTCCTACCAGGTCGCAAACCCTGACGCGACTAGCTTGCGATGGCAGCCGAGGTGCAGCGAGATACTTAATCGTAACATGAAAACCGTAGTCTAGGACAGGCAGGTCAGGGAAGGCGGCGAAGGTTCGTGGTCAAGAAACATAGCGAAGGGTCGGAAACACTTCTGAGATGCTTTTTCTAAGGCACGAGGCAACATAGTCCAGGAGGGAAGTGACGTAGAACGTGGCAATATATAGGGTCAGCGCCTGTCAATTAGCCAATTACTGGCATGCTGGCCCCTTAAATTTCCGAGAGCGCACGCGCTCCAGGGAGCTGGCTCGCACGCACTGGCAGGCAGAGGAAGACAGCAGGAAAGGAGCATGGCTGGGTAAGTAACTGCCGGCACAGTGAGTGCACCCGCAGCCCGACACGTGGGTCGGGCCTCGGGCCACTCCTAACAGTACTCCCCCTTGGGCCTCCCCCTCATTTTAGGCAAAAGACACCTGTGGCCAAGATCATGAGTCAAATATTAGCCTCTGGCTCCCAGGACCTTTCTTCGGGCCCGAAGCCCTTCCAATCAACAAGGAAGGGACGCTTTCCCTTGACCGTGTTCATGGCCAGAATGTCCTTCACTTCAAAGATATCCGCGGGGTCTGCTACTGGAGGAGGCGAGGCATTCCCCTGGGAAAACTGGTTCAAGAACAGAGGCTTGAGAAGGGAGACATGGAAGGCATTCAGGATACGGAGCGAAGGGGGTAAACAAAGCTTGTAAGTTACCGGGTTAATCTGCCGAAAAACTTTGAAAGGACCCAGGAACCGAGGACCCAACTTATAACTGGGACTCTTCAGACACACATACTTGGCGGACAACCAAACCTTGTCCCCTGGGAGGAAAGTTGGGGAGGTCTCCTCTTCCTGTCCGCCTGTGCTTTCATACGTGAAGAAGCCCAGAGTAAGGACTGACGAGTGTCTTGCCAAATGGCCTTGATATCACGTACTTGGTCATCCACCGCAGGCACTTCTGAAGACACAGGCAGGTGAAGGGGAGGATGAGGGTGGTGGCCATAGACAACAAAAAAAAACGGAGAAACACCAGCTGCATCAGAATCCTGATGATTGTAGGAGAACTCAGCCCATGGAAGCAGATCGGACCTGGTGACCGGAAACAAAATGGCGTAGGTATTCCCCCAGAATTTGGTTTACCCTCTCCACTTGCCCGTTGGTCTGAGGATGATAAGTCCAATTTAACTTGCCCAAGAAAAGAGAAAAGAACACGCCAAATTGGAAAAAAAATTAAAAATCCACAGTTGAAAACGAAATGGCAGGGGTTTAAAACCATTCGGCGAAAAAATGGCCCCAAAAAAAGTGACCCCCCCCAGTTGGGGGAGCCCGAAGGAAGACCGGGTTAAAAGGCACGAAAGTGGGACATTTTCCCAAAAACCAATCTGTACCCCCCCAATTTAAAGGTGGGTTTTTTCAGGGAAAGGGGAAAAATCAAAATGATGAAATCCATGGCTAAATGTGTCCCTGGACAAATTGGAACGAGAGGAGGTGTAGGAGAAAATGCCCGGTTTGAGGGAAGGAACCCCTTTTCACGGGCACACTGGAACAGGAAAAAAAAAAAATCCTTGACATCCCGATCCGGGTTTGGGGCCCCGTAGTTTTCGAAAAAAAAGAGAGTAGGTTTTTTGGGCTCCAGGGGGGGGACCGGCCAGTAAAGAACCGTGGCCCCCCATTGCAGAAATTTTCCTTGGAGAGCGGACGTACGTAAGTTTTTGCCCCGGGGGGAAAGCGTTGGAGATTTAAAAGGGCCGCGTGGAACCCAAAGTTTTAGGGAATAATAATTCTGAGGAAAAGGATCTTCTCCCAGACATCCAAAGCACAGGGAAAAGGGCATCGGCCTTGATATTCTTCCAGGGAGGGTTTGGAAGTGAATTTCCCTTTAAAATTGAATCGTTAGGAAAAGAGAGATGGCCCTGGGTTGGCGGGGGATTAGGAAAGCTGAGCTGACTGGGGATAAATGGAGGTTCTTGTGGGGCCGTGGGAACTCAAAACGGATGTTGTAGGGATATGCCCTTTTTTATATAGCGTATTTTTTTTTCCCCAGGGAGAGAATTTTTGGAAACCCCTGAAGAAACCCTAGAATTGTTTTGGGGGAAACGCTTTGGGATAGTGGGGTTTTTAAAAAAGGGGGTTTTTTACACGCCTTTTAGTGATTTTTTTCTTGGGCATTAAAGCGGAGCCGCTTTTTATTTGGGGGGGGATTAAATTTCCCCTGGCAAAAATCCACAGTATTTCTGGGAAACATCAAGGGATGCCTGGTAACATATAGGTGGGTTTAGAAATTAAAAATTTTTAAAAAAATTTGTAAAAAGTTTTTTTGTTTTAAACAGGGATTTTTTATTTGCAGGGGTATATTGGGATAAATCCTTCCCCGTTCAAATAGAATTTGTAGTATTTTTTATTCTTCACTGCACAGAAAAACGTCATTTTTTCAATGTTTTTCGTTTTTTTTAAAAACCTGGGAAAAAAAGACTGGAAACATCACCCCTAACTTCTATTGTTTTAAAAAAGTCCCCTTAACCCCTGAGCTTTTTTTTTCTGCTCTTTTTTTTTTACTGGTTTCTTTTTTCCCCAAATTCTAAAAACCCCCCAGAGCCAGGGCAGAAAATTTACTACAGGGGGGTTTTATTTAAAAAACGCCCCGGACGTCTTTTGGATTTTTTTAAATGAAAAAAACCCACCCAGGAAAAACCCAAATCCCCAAAATTTTTAGTTGGGGGTAAAAATAGGTTTTATTTAACCCAAAAAGCCAAAAAAAAAAATAAAAAAGGGAGATGTGGGTTTTTTTGTTTTCCCTTCATAAAAAAAATGATATGTTTTGGGGCGCAAAACCCATTTTTTTTCGCAAAATTTAAAATTTTTTTTTGCTAAAAATTCGTTTTTTTACAGATTTTTTTGGGGCTAAATCCTTTTTTTTTTCGATTTTTTGGGGCTTATAAAGTTTTTCTGGCTTCTGCGCCAAAAAAAAAGTTTTTTTAAAGGAATTTTTGGCCCCTAAAAACCTTTTTCTTAAACCCTAATTTTTGGGGCTAATAAAGTTACCTGCTTCTGAACTTTAAAAAAAAGGGTTTTTTTAAAGGATTTTTGGGGGCAATAATCCTTTTTTTTTTTGGCTTTTTTGGGGGCTAAAAAAACCCCCTTTCCCTTTTTCATTTATTTTGGCGCCTAATAAAGTTCCGCCCCTTTACGCTAAAAAAAAATTTGGGGTTTTTTTTTAAGATTTTGGGGCAAGAATTTTCCCTTTTTTTTTTGGATTTTGGGAAATTAAAAACCTTTTTTTTTTTACAGGGTTTAAAGGGTCTAATAAAGTTCTCCGGGGTTCTGAAAGCTTAAAAAAAAAAGTTTTGTTTACGGGTTTTGGTTTCAAGAATTTAGTTTAATGGATTTTTTTCCTAAAATCCCCGTTTTTTACCCCGATTTTTTTGGGGCTTTAATTTAAAAATATATCTTGGGATCAACGCAAAAAAAAAACTTTTTTTAAAAGAATTTTGGGGGCAAATAAAACCTTTTTTTATGGAAATTTTTTCGCTAAAAACCCCTTTTTTTTATAAATTTAAGGGGCTCTAATAAAAATTCTCACTTTGACCAAAAAAAAAATTTTTTTTTTGGATTTTTTTGCTAAAATCCCTTTACCCAACCCGATTTTGGTGCTTTAAAAAAATTACCCCATTCTGACGCTAAAAAATACTTTTATTTCGGGGTTTGGCGCCGAATTCCCTTTTTTTTTCCCTAAAAAAAAAAATTTTTGGGCGCAAAAGCGAGATAACCTTTTAGCGGCCCAAAAACTCAAAAAAATACGGGGAAATTTTGACCAAAAACCCAAAAAAAAAAGGAAATTTAAAAAGGGCCCAAAAAATGTAAAAAAAAAAAAAATTTTTTTTGCAACAAAAGTGATATAAAAGTTTATTGCGCCAGAATCCTAAAAATACGGATTTTAGCCCCCAAAAAAAATTAAAAAAATTTGGGCCCTTTTTGGGGCAAAAACCTTAAAAAAAAAAAAAGAAATTTTTGGGCGACAAAAGTGAAAATTTTTTTTATTTTGCGCAAAACCCCTAAAAAATTCTTACAGGAAGGATTAAAAAATGCAATAATGTGCTTTATATCCCCTTTTTTTTAGGGCGGGGGTTAGATTCAAAGGCTTAATTTAAGCATTTCATTAAAAAAAAGACTTGTTTAAAAAAAAAAAAAACCGTGTAAAAAAAGCCCCCAAAAAAAACGGCCGTTTTTCAGCTTTTTTTGACAGGGATTGGGCAGGAAAAAATCAATTTCATGAAAGTTTTTAAGTGTTTGGTTTTTAGGTCATTTTTTTTTTTTCTACTGCAGTGTTTGACAAAGCCTTTTGGTGTTTTTTTAAAAAGCTTTTTTTTTTGGCCCGAAGGGACGCAAAATTAAAATTCTGTACATTGCTTGGGACAAAAATCGTGCAGGAACCCCAGAAATTAAAAAGCTGTACTTTTGGGGACAAAAAAAACGCGGGGCCAAAAAAAAAGGGGATTTTTTTTTTTTGGGCCCCAATTTTTTTCCCTTTTTTTGTGCAGTATTAAGGGGGCAGTGCCTTTCCCGCACCAAAAAAAAGGGAACAAAAACCCATCAAAAAAAGACCCAAAAAAAGCACTGGAAAGCCACCCTAGAAAAAAAAACTTGAAGACAAGCAAAAAAAAAACCTGTGTAAAAAACGCGGGCCAAAAAAAACCAAAGGCAAAAAAAGGGGGCCCTTTTTTCCCCTGGCCCTTTTTACGGCAGTGGACAGAAAACCAGTTTTTGAATGTTTTTTTGTAATTAGTTTTTTAGGTAAATTTTTTGTCCACTGCAGTGAAGACAAACCTTAGGGTTTCTTTTTTTCCCCCCATGATTTTTTGGTGCGCTTTTTTTAATTTCGTTTTTTGTGGCAGGGAAACCCCACAAATTTAAAGCTGTTAAAATTTTAATGCAAAAAAAATCGCGGAAAAAAAAAATTGCGATTTTTACCGCCATTTTTGTGCAGCAATTTTACAGCAAAAAATTTTTTTGGGGCCTTCCTCAAAAAAAATGCAATAAAAAACCCCATCAAAAACACCAAAAAGCGCAAATGTGGGGAAAAGCCCCCAATTTTGTTTTTTTTTTTTTAAAAAAATTGCTTTAATCTGATAATTTTTTTGGTTTTATTTCCTTTTTTTTTAAACCCCACTACAAAAAAGCAATGCTTTTTTTTTTTTTCTAAACTTTTAAAATAAAATGTTCAATTTTTAGAATTTTGAAAAATTAATTTGTATTAAAATCTGACAGGAAAAATTTTTAAAACCCTTTAGTAGTGTCTAAATATGAAATATGTTATATTAAAAAATTTTTCCCATTTTTCATTAAAAACACCCAAACCAAATTTAAAAACAAAAAAAATGAAATTTTTTTATTTTGTTTTACTGTGGTGAAAACTACACTCTGCATTTAATTTTTAAAAAAACTATACACTCCCCACCATGGGCCGCAAGGGCCTGCCTTGGGGGAATCCTCGACTTTCCGGGTCTGTCCTTAAAAAAACCCCATAACCCCAAAAAAAAAACCCTCACTTCTGCCTTGCCGCCCTTCCACCCGAAAAATATCTCTCGCAAACCCTTTGGTTTCCTCAATTCATCCACAAAAATGCTCGTTCCAATTTCTTGTTCATCTCCCCCCCCGCCTTGGCTACTTGCAACAATCCTTCTTTTTGGCCCCCCATCTAGCACTTTGCTCCCCTTTTAAAAACCTTTTCAACTCTGTGGGCCCCCTCTTATCCACCCTATTTTTCCTCGCCTTAATTTCCCTTTGGCCCTCCCCCCCCCTCTGTCAAATCCCTTTCTGGCTACCAATTGCTTAGCGAATTCAATTTTAAGTTGCTAAACCCCGACCTACAAAAAGGGTCTCCAAAACCTCCCCCTCCATAAATCTCTGCCCTAATTTTCCAGAAAATTCCCCTAAAGGGAAACCCCCGCTTCACGGACCTTTTTTCTCTATTTTCCCCCCTTTTCCGCTCCTCAAATAACCGCTCCAAGACTTTTCCCCCCCTGCTTTTCCCCCCACACTTTTGGAAAAAAACCTTTCCCAAAATTCAGACTCTCTTCCACTCTCACCCCCCCGCTTCAAAAGCAACCGAAAACCCATTTTCCTTTTAGGATTGCCCCATAACCCCACAATAGCCCTGCTGCAACTTTACTTAAACCCCCCAAACATGTCTGCCCCCTCTTTTCCCGTCTCTTCCTTCCCCCCTTGTAGTTTCAAACCCCACGGTTCCCGGGCCTCCCCCTCTTCACCCGTTTAAGTCATTCCCTTGTTATTATTGTACTCATTTGACATATTATGTATGTGACCCCCCTCGAATGTACAGCGCCATGGAATCAATCGCGCTTTAAAATAAATGTTAATAATAATAATAATAATAATAAAAACGGAATATTAAATAAAATTTGCAGTACATTTAAAGTCTCCCTAGACAATAGTTAAATTGGAAAATTTATATCTGAAAAAATGCAACTGAATTCTTACCTTTGAGATCAGAAATCCATTGCAATAGTCGAAAAGTCTGTGGGGATATTCAGGATCTTCCAAATAGCTCATGTTGGTGTGATAGGCAATAGCTCAGTCGGTACTTATAAGCTGCTTTCCAACTAGAGAAGTGTTAATACAGAGGACTTATCAGGGCTCAGACAACTGCTTTCTCATCTGACCTACTTATTAGGATCTTAAAGGCATAAGAACCTTTGACATAAGGAATATATAAATTACTTGATTACTTATAGATGAATCAACTTGCCATCAAATTATAACTACATGCAACGTGTTACTGACTACCTACAGGTCTTTGTATACACACTTGATTTGGGACCTTTATTTCCAGTGAATGCTTTTTCAGAATGACTTTACCTTACTAGTTTTTTTATCTTGTGCAGGTAAAAGATGATGAAGTGCTATTGCCAATGTATTAGATGGTGCGGGGGTCGCTAATATTGTTGAGATATAATATCACTGACCTTCTTACTTTGAAGGTTACTAGGGGTTAACTAGTTTCTCTCCTTTTCCCTTTTATTACTATCTTCTGTTCGCTCTGAGTATATGCTGTATAGCAATTCACCACAATTAATGCAACAAATAAAATACATTAATATAATACTAAAACACTCAACACAACTTATTACAAATGATTATGTTTGAAACAGTATACACTCAGCATACATCAATCCATATAATAACCAACATGCCATCTATTTACTGATCTTATATCTGGTTACAATACAGCTTATTAAATCCCTTTACCTACCCAAGTCTCACACAAACCCACCCTCACCTAACAGCACTGACTATTCTTATAACTAATGCTATACACCTGGAGTAGGGGGTAGAATACCCTACATAGACATATTTGTATATAAATATGTGGCTGTATAGGTCAAAGGAAGGGTTAATGCAGCAGGAGTCACACAGAGAGGGACTGGTTAGAGAGCTAGAGGGTTGTTGGGGGTTAATGATATACTTAGCAAGTGGACGTTAATAGATATGGCTGTAGAGGAGGTCTAGAACTGGCTGTCCTAGTGAAGGTTGGTGCTGTGTGTCTCTTGGTGGAGGCTCCTCTCTGGTGTCTGAGAGCACTGGGTTATATACACCTCCTGGTTGGTAATCATACCTTGTGTTGTGTAACATCCACATGGAACACCCTAAACTGGACAAAATAGTTTACTTTTAACACTTATACGCCCTCTGGCTGTTATGGTAAACACATCCTGTGTTGTAAGAAAATACAGAAAATGTCCTAAACTGACCGAGGCAATTAGCATTCCACCACTGGTTATACTGTCTAGGATTCAAATTTAATTTTAACCTCAGGGATATGCAAGAATACTCTGGTATGCCTGATAGCGACAGGGAAATAACAGACCTGATATATACACAGATACACACACACACAAACAGGGTAGAGAGCTAAGGGCTGTCGGCTCAGTGGAAGGCAGTAGTAAAGCCTGTAGAGGAGGACTATGGTGAAACAGCTGATTGTGGTCTTGGAGCATGAAGGTGAAAATTTTAGCTGCAGCATTTTGCCTATTAAGTCCCTGATTGGTGGACAGTGCATGACACGCGGACCCTATCTCCCCTTTATAAAACCGATTTGCAACCGATTCAACGATCACTGCAGCGGCAAAGAAAGAAGAGAAAGTTCACTTCTCAGCTCCCTGTATAGTACACCCATGGAGGACCAGCAGTTGTTACATCGGGAGGAGAGTGCAGGAGGTTTAGAGTGGTTACAGAGATGTTTAAGTACATTTCCCTAACTCCCAAGGGAGCTAGCGGGACAGTCAGCACCAGAAGCAGTCACTGCATGGAGAAGCGATAAGCACTCTATAACTGCAGCCAGTGAGAGAATATTAGATATGCCTGTCATGTCTAACAAGAAAAGAAGACAAGGGAGGCCTTATTCCCTGCCCTATGCATAGTAGGATGGGGCTTCAGGGACCACACAACTGAATGCTGTCCAACAAGAAGTGCTAAACAAGCCAGTGTCGGTTGAACCACCACAGCAGCAGCAGCAGCGAGGAGCAAGTACTGTGGGTGAGGAATGCCTTATGGGAAGTCACTCATGTGCAGTCTAATGCTGTTGCTATGTTCACATTCATGAGTTGTTTAATGCACTAGTTTTATAAATTTATGCCTGCTACTAATCCAGCTGTTAATATTGGGTTTGGAAATCTGGTTACAGATCAACAAGAGGTTTCTGTAAAATAACGAGGATGTTGGTAGGGGGGAGGTATGTGGTATCTTGCGGCGGCCGACTATGCCCGCCCGTTGCCCGGAGCAACTACCCTCACTTCCAGGATCCCCTGGTATCCTCTGGTCCTTTTTGTATTGTGGGGAGAGGTGCAGTGTGGGGATCTGTAGTGATGGGGTGGTGCACCGGCATGAATAACAGCAGACGACACAAGTATTCTGGGGAACTTCACGGTATATTTATTGTGGATAATACATAGTTATGAAGCAAGGCACATGTCACTTAAGCACATTTTAGATCTTCTTTCTCTGGACACTTGGCGACTCTCTCAACCTCTTTCTGGTTCTGACTCAGTCCAGCTGTGCAAGGTGCTGGCACTGGCGCTGACCCCATCCCAGCCCAACTGTGCAAGGTGCTGGCACCTGGCGACACAGGACACACTTTGTCCACTCAATGGGTCCCTTGACTTTTCCAGCAGTCCCTCAAACTGCCCACCTGTATTGCTGGGTTGTCTGACTCTTTTCAGGGTCCACTCTGTATGGATCTCCACTTTCTCTGTGTCAGTGCCTACTCAATCTCGGGTATAGCAGTGAGTCAGGCTGCTATCTTCTGCCTCAGCCTGCCCTGTCTATTGGCGCCTGGATAGACTGGGGTCCCCTTAACTTGCTACTTTCAATTGGAACTATATACACCAAACATACTTATACTCCTAACTATGGGGCTGACAGCCTCCCTCCTATAACTGTCTGCCTGACCTCCAGTTCCTCCCCCTTCAGCTCTCCTGATTGGCTGCTGCCCTAACAGTCCCAACTGTCTCTCTGACTGACTCTGTTACCAACTACAGCTTCCCCCTCAAGCTTGCCATCCTACTCCATGGTGTCCCACGGCAACCCAACACAAGCAAAACCCCTTACATTCCTATCATGAATTCTTGTATCAATTCAGAGCACTCATGGTTTTCCTTTCATATGATGGACAAAGGTTTAGGTGTTGAGACTTGCTGACCATGCTTAGAATATAAGTGTAAGTTCACACCACGTATTGCAGCGTGTACTGTACGAAAAAACTACCGAACAATCAAAAATGCCTATAGGTATGATACTTAAAATATAACCTTTAATAATGTCATATAAAAAATCAAAAATACAGTAACCCCAGCAAGGGTAAGGCAAAAAATAATGAAAAAAAAAGAAAGGACCAGAAGCGGAACACCCGCCCCGACAAGGGTGACCCCGCACCAAGACACCCTAATTGACAATAACAGTACCACTAGAAAAACACAAACACGTATCACATAAATAAATTACAAAAGAAGAGACTAACAGACAGAATTGTGACAAAAGCAACCGTGCAAAAAAAAAAAAAAAAATTATAATAGACAGAATGCATAAACATTGAACATAGCAAAACACATCCAACGCGTTTCACCCACGAGTCATGTGGGCTCATCAGGGAACCAACCAAATGTTTTGCATATACACATAGATGATAATACATATAGATGTTAACGTGCATAGAGGCTATGATAAGCTTATGTCCCTTCAGGTAAATGATGGCAGGTGCAGGGATCCCAAGGTAGCGATCCGTGGTACTGCACATAAAGGTGATGGTCCAAAGATAAAGATAGCAACAGCCCCCAGATAGAGATACACTACTTTAGTTGGGCATTGATCCTGACGACTTCAAGATTTGCGCACCTTGACCGATCTCCTCGAAGAGGGTGAGAGAGATCGCTCTAAGGGGCCATTTACTAAATTGAGACCGAGAAGTACAAAAATGCCTCCCATTATTGATCAAAACATCGACACATTTGTGAGGGTGGTGTGTGATGCTATTGAGAAACTCCAGGGGACCCCTGAAGTCAAACTGGTAAATTTTAATCTCTCAAGGAATGAGTATTTAGCACTGAAGAATTTGGAAAGATATCATTCTATAGATATTAAGTCATCTGATAAGGGGGGGAAAAACGTGATACAAAATCACGATGACTATAAAAATATGTGTCTTGAGATACTTACCGACACATCTGGTTATGGTATCTTGAAGTCAGACCCCTCCGTTGCATTTAAAAAGGAACTAGAGGGCATTCTCAATCATGCTCTATCCCTTGGATTAATTGACAAAAATGAATGGTCGTTCCTATTGCCCAGTGCCCCTCGAATTGCGACGTTCTATGGTCTCCCGAAAGTCCACAAAGGACTTCATCCGTTGAAATGTCGACCGATAGTATCGGGTATCGACAATTTAACGCAAAATGTAAGTACATATGTCGACTCTATCCTCTATCCTTTTGTCACCTCATTACCCTCTTTTATTAAGGATACTACTGACCTTCTCCTCAAACTGGAAGGAGTAACCATTGACAGGGACACATATCTCTGTAGTATTGATGTGGAAGCTCTGTACAGCTCCATCCCCCATGAGGTAGGATTGAGAGCTGTACGTTTCTTCTTGGATACTCGGTCCAGTTTCCTTAAGGACCATAACCAATTTGTCCTGGAATTACTGCGCTTTATTCTCACTCATAATTTTTTTCTTTTTAATGGTTGCTATTACCACCAGCTCAGGGGGACGGCTATGGGGAGCCCTTGTGCTCCCTCATACGCAAACCTCCTCCTGGGCTGGTGGGAAAGCACCATTGTGTTCTCTGACCAATATCAACAAGCCCAAGATTACATATCTTTCTGGGGTCGTTATATTGACGACATTGTCATCTTCTGGTCTGGGTCCACTATACAATTCCAACAATTCGGGGCAAACCTTAATGTCAATGATATTGGGTTGAAATTTACCTCAGTTATCCATAGGACAGAATTGGTCTTTTTGGATGTTCTAATTAAAAAAGGAACTGATGGATACTTACAAACATCTTTGTTCCGGAAACCCACTGCAGGCAATAGCCTACTTAGGTGGGACAGTTTTCACCCATTAACACTGCGCCGAGGGATCCCGAAGGGGCAATACATTCGTGCCCGTCGTAACTGCTCCACCCTTCAGGCCTTTAAGGATGAAGCTGACATTCTGCGTAATAGATTCCTCGAGCGAGGTTACCCCAGGAAGATCCTATCTTCTGCCTATCAATGGGCCCGGAGAGCTGATCGTATCTCTCTTCTTCAACCACAGAGACCCAATGAGTCTAGAGCGCAGGACAAAACCAGGATAATTGGCACATTTGACAATGCGTTTAAACAGGTCAAGGGGATCATTACCAACTTTTGGCCACTAATATGTCACGACCCCGATCTAGCTGAATTCATTGATCCCTACCCCCGCATTACATTAAGGCGGGGGAGGAATCTTGGGGATACCCTTGTTTCCAGCCACTATACCCCTCCCTCCCCTGTAGGTACTTGGCTGAGAAACAAGGTTACGGGGACCTATAGATGTGGTACGTGTAAAGCGTGCAAATTTGTTTCTGTGTCCAAAATAGTCACTAATTTTAGTACCGGGAGGACTTTTCGTATGAACAGCTATGCCAACTGCAAGTCCCGTGGCGTCATATATCAAGCATCATGTGGCTGCCCATATATGTATGTGGGCAAAACAATTAGGGAGTTTCGACGCCGAATCCTGGAGCATATTGGTGACATCAAACACCATCGTGACACGTCTCTTGCACGCCACATGAACACGATCCACGGCAGTCATCCCCAATCGATCACCTTTTCGGTGATCGAAGTGGTCACCCCTCCCCCCCGTAAAGGGGATTTTGACAAAAAAAATATTACAAAGAGAGGCACATTGGATCTTCTATTTGAGAACCCTCCAACCGCATGGTCTAAACGACTCCCTCTTATTTACTTCCTTCATTTAGCCTGCCTTGTACCATATCTTTTGTCATCTTTATCTCTTTTATTAATATATCTTTGGTATTATTTATTTTGTTATCTCCCCATTTTTTCTTTTTCTTTTTTCTTATTTCTTATGCTCAGCCCCATTTATTTACTCTATTTGTTTTCAACTGAGAATTGTTCATTTACTACATCTTGGGAGTTTGTAGTTTTTTGTAGCGTGTACTGTACGCTCCACAATACGCTTCACAATATGCCGGGTGTTTTAGAAGTACATGCTGGTCAGTGCGTACTTCTAACACGATCTGTGCCGGCTCACATAGATTACCGTTTTCCCCGGTGCTTACACGTGACCTGTCACTTCTTTCTCCCGCCGTGCAATACACATGGGGGAAAATATCAGATAATCATAACTCTCAATGAGAGCTATGAATTACCGTACATGCGGTCTGGACTTCGGGCGTATTGCAGCGCAATTATGCCCCGAAATACAGACCACAAATATGCCATGTGAACATACCCTAAGCATCTGGGTGGTGGCAGTTTATCGTATGGACGTTCTGGAACACTAATTGTACATCTGCATAAGTGAAGAGTCAGCTATCAGCGATAGCTTGGCTCTCTGTTGAGAATACCTGTATCGTTTATTACCATCCATGGGAACTCAATCACATTGTATATAGTGCTGAAGTAGTGCTGTTTGCACAGATAAGTAGGAAGCCTTCTGGCCTCCTGCTTCCCAGCGCCAGTGTTCATGTGACCTCCAGGGCTCGGTAACTGCCTGAGCTCCTGGGTTCTATAAGCCAAATAACAGCTCAGTGCAGGGGATCTACTTCTCCTGGATTTCCCCTCTAACAAGGGTAATAAACCAGCCTCAGTTACAATGGAAATCACCTGTGTATCAATGTGTAAAACAAAGTAAGAAAAAGAATACTCAAAATAAAATATTATGAAAATAAATACCAACAGTCTAAACCCCAAATTACAGCTCTGCCTCTGATGACCCTAAAACTTTATATCACCTACACATAAATGTCCTTGATGGAAAAGTGACACAATTACAAAATGTATTTTAGCATCACTTTTCCTATTAAAAAAATTAAATAAAATTAAGAAAAAAAACTAATGTAACAATGACTTGTGAAGGCTTCCTTTGCCACCATGTTTTCGATTTTGCTACTTACGGCCAAAGGCAGGAAGTAGTAAAATCGCCATCTTTGTACTCTCTAATGCATTGTTTCACAATGCATTAGGCTGTAATAATGATGACAACCCCCTAGTGGTGTAGTAACCTAGGGCGACTCAAAGTGAAAGTAAAAAAAAATGTTTTAAAGTGTGAAAAAATATTAAAAGTTCAAATCACCCCCTCTTTTGACATTTTACAAATAAAAGACAAAATATAATAAATTACACATTTTTTTTATGCTGCCTCCAAAAATATCCGATCTATTAAAATATAGCATAATTTTTCCCGTATGCTGAACACCGTAGAAGAAAAAAAATTCCTAACGCCAAAATTGGGGTTCAATGGTAATATGAATAGCATTGTTAGAAACTACATCTTGTCCCACAAAATAAAAGCCCTTTTTATGCATCTCTTTCCATTACTCACTCAACAAAACTTAAAGAAGAATATGAAAATGAAAAACAGAATATCCTTTATCATGAACATCAGTGGTCGATTTGTGTTGGTCTGAAGATGATGAACTTCTTGCTTGGACAGCAATCTAGATACACAAAATATCCATACTTCATGTGCCTCTGGGATACCAAAGCAAAGCAAGTTCACTATACAAAAATCTCATGGCCTACAAGGGAAGAAATGATTGTTGGCGCTGCGAATATCATCAAAGAGCCGCTGGTGGATAACAACAAAATTTGTTAGGGCTTTAGACAAAATGGGTAATTGTTTAAAGTACATTTGTAGATCATTCCCTGGACTGAGCATGAAAAAAAATAAAAGCTGGAATCTCTGATGGTCCTCATATTCATAAATTAATGAACGATTCCAATACCAAATGAATGAATGACAAAGAGGCTCACTACACCCCTGGATATATTCCTTAAGGGGTGTAGTTTCAAATATGGGGTCTTTTTAGTGGTGTTTATTAAGTTTTAGCAACTTAGGATCTTCATAAACCTGGAATGGTGCCTAAATGAAATCTTATTGAAAATGAGATCCCAAAGTCCGGTAGGTGCTTCTCCTATTCTGAGGCTTGTGGTTGAGACAAATAGCGCACTAGGGCCACATATGTTATCACTATAAAAATTTTAGTATTGCGTGAATCGATATTAAGTTGCATTTCCATGGTTACATCTACTGTGTTCCAGTGAATAATATATCAAAATTGAAAATCTGCAAAAAAAATAAATTAAAATTAGAAATTTCACCTCCACTTTATGAATACTTTAAACAGAGTCAGTAGATGGAGTCATTTATGGGGATATCTAACATATAGGTCCCTGAAAACCACATCAGAACTGAACTGATCTTTTAAAATGTCAATGTTGCAACTTTTCTTCAAAATGTGAAAAATTACTACTAAATTTCTTAGCCCCCTAATGTTATTAAAAAATGATGCCAACCTATATTATACATATGGTAGATGCTAGTTATAAACTATTTTGTGGTGAATAACTATCTGTCTTGCACGCAGAAATTTTAGAACTCTGAAAATAATACATTTTTCCAAATTTTGATAGTTTTCACAAATAAACCAGGATTGTATGGACCAAAATTTCTTACTAACTTAAAGTACAATGTGTCATGAGAAAACAGTCTCTGAGTTACATGGATAGGTAAAAGCATTAAAAATGTATTCTCATGT
This sequence comes from Phyllomedusa bahiana, assembly GCA_025379985.1. Classification (NCBI taxonomy): domain Eukaryota; kingdom Metazoa; phylum Chordata; class Amphibia; order Anura; family Hylidae; genus Phyllomedusa; species Phyllomedusa bahiana. Next base: position 76,948 of record JAODAL010004859.1, read on the forward strand.
AAAGTGACACGTCAGATTTCCAAAATAGGGCTGTGTCAGGAAGGCTAAAACTGGCTGGGTCCTTAAGGGGTTAATGTCTTAGAATGTTAAAGGGATGGGTAATTCCAAGTAAATCATTTTTTTTTCCCACATTAGGAAACACCATCCACCATTTGACCCCAGACACAGTTTCACAAATGCAGAAATCCTGGGGACAATGATCAGCATAGTACATGTTCTATTCTTGTTCCAGGGGAAGTTTGTATTTTATTTACAGATGATTCATATGGGAGGTAGGTAGTGTACCTAAGAATCCCTATGCGTTCGTTAAGGCATGGATACAGTCTCAGCCTTATGTGCTTTTGGCTGTGTACGTTCCAATCCCTTCCAATCTTTCCGGTTTTTTGCAGCTCAATTCCCTAGTGCCACTATACTCTATTTCAGAAATCATAAAATGATACTGGATATTGCTATGGATAGGTTTCAGACATATCATCCTTCAATAGGGATATCCTCTATGGTATTGATTAATTTATTTACAGAATTAGAATGTCATGATTTATGGAATCTGTGGTGTCATGAAAATGCAGCTACTATTATCATTCTGCTAATAGAGACACCCTATACATAGTTGATTACCTCTATGTCAACGATAGAGTGGCTGGGATGTTGGAGGTTGTAGAATATCTACCTAGAAGCCTCTCAGACCATTCACTAGTGGCTGAGTTTAGGATTCCATCTATGACAATTCGGTGTCGTGGCTGAAGAATCAACCCATTTTCGTTGATCTGGCTACAGGAAGTAGGTGACAATACTTATTGTATTTAAAAGAGTGTCCAGGTCACAATTTTTCACTAAACAAAAAATTCTATCAGTTTATTGGCTAACCTCGTGCATTGTAATACTGTAGTGACTCGATAAGGGACAGGTTTTACCAATACTATAAGGACTTATACCAATTCAATGTTTGTGGGTATTGTTATGAATCCAGGCAATCTTTCTTATGTGTTTTATTTTTATTTCAGTTGTAATAGCTCCATCTAGCGGCTGTTTGTACATGTTGCTAGCTAACATGTAATGTTAAATATGTCCTACAAGAGATACCATAACCTTGTCACATGACCTCCTGCTAATTTCATCAGGTCTTCATCAACAGCCATTTTCTCTGGACACATGTAGAGGCAAGACATGTCCCACCATTCTCTCCCATCCAGAACCTACAGTTAGCATCCCTGGTAAGACTAATCTGCCATCCAGGGCTGCCAATTGTAAAGTATTGTATTCTATGTCCAAAGCTGTTGTTTATAGTTAGACTCATGTTTGCTTCAGACAGGATAGCACTGTACCCTCACATGCATATGTCTGTACATGCTTCATCCTGCATTGTATCTTTTGCACATGTATATTACTGCTTTGTCTCGTGTATACTTTGTGTTTGCATTCTGTTATACCACATTAAGTGTTTGTTTTGTATTTTCCACAGTTTTACACTATCCCTTGCAATAAAAATCAGACAACGCTTCATGTAAGGAAAGAGTTTAGCTGCCTGTCAACTTTTGCTCCACACACATATGGAGGAAAGAACAGTAAAACACCGGCTTCCTACAGGTTGGATTTAGAATTCCTAACTGTGCACAGTGTCATAGTACAGGAAGGCTGCAGTGGACAGCGGCTTCTATCAGGCTGGATTGCAGGTTAATAAACCTTGCACGGTGTTACAATGCAGCAAGACTGCTACAAGACACACGTGGCGAACACAAGTGTATAAGCTTGTCACAGCGTCACCATATCAGAAAGAGAGAGCACACAATATGTGACAAGGTCTTATACCTCAGTAAGCTAAAAGCTCAGAGGTCAGTGAGCAGCTCCACAGTCGCCATTGCCTGGGCTAAAGCTGAGGCAGCCAAAGTAAGAGCAAAATGTGCTGCACAAGGAATGCAATTGAAAGCAGAAAAGGCACATGTGGAAGCAGAGTCCAGAAAGGTATGTCTGGAATCAAAACAGGCACGTCTGGAAGCAGTAATGAAGAAAATAGCAGTGGAAAACGAAGCTGCAGCTGTTATTGCTGAAGCAGAGGCTTTAGAGGAAGCAGTAAATCTCAAGAATGAGAGACTCAGCAACATTCTTAAATCTGAATACAGAGATCATGACAACTCGCTGTGTACTTCAGATTATGTACTGCAACATGCTAAGCCAGACAACAGCCTACATTCAGGTCCAGAAGCAGAGTCAACTTCTGCTTATGAGCTCCAGCAAAATCTTGTCACATGGTATGTAACCTCAGGTAACCAGACACCCTACATCAAAAAAGAGAGCAGTTATAATCATGGTGTAATAATCTTGTTTGTATTGGTTTTGTTATACACGTTTATTTTTTATTATATCTTGTTATATGTTCACATGTATATGAGTGAGATATTTATTGCATCATTTGCACATGAAACAACAAATTCCAATGTTATACCAGGGCTGGACATACCCAAAAAGGTACAAAAGCTAGTGACTTACACAAAGTAGACACAAAAAAACACAATAATAAATCACTTAGCAGCTAGATATTTAAAAACACAAATTTTTATTAGAATAATGAATAAAAAATTACACTAACCCTGTTTCAACCCTCACAGAACTAAAGAAACCCTACCCTAACCAGGACAAAATGTAGGGTGCTCGCCCCACTAAGGGCGCCCCTACCCGGGAACCTGTCCCTAACTCACAATCCCTACTAAACCCTATTCAATATATTACTGGATAATAAAGGTACTTATGCGATGGAAGTTATAACACAGAATAGGGTAACCCTTGCCATGTAAGCATGAGAAAATATCAGTAAGGAGATCACCCAGAACTATGCTTGTAATGAAGAAACAAAAGTACCCCTATTAAAGGACGTATGATAACTCACAATGACACAAGCATAGAAGGTGTATAAACACGTTCCTATTAGAATACGATGGACTAATATAAATCTATAATATGAAATACCATAGTGTAAGTGATAACTACAGATGCGCCAAAATACCCCAGACCAACGCGTTTCCCCCTAAAATTATAAGGGTTCATCAGGGTCATTGGTTATCAACATATATAGATCCAAAAAATCCACGACCTTTAAAGAAAGACATGGGGGACCTTGTTTATCGCCTTTGAACAAACACGCGAGTATCATCTATCTTTCTTTCTTTAAAGGTCGTGGATTTTTTGGATCTATATATGTTGATAAGCAATGAACCTGATGAACCATTATAATTTGATGGGGAAACGCGTTGGTCTGGGGTATTTTGGCGTATCTGTAGCTATCACTTATACTATGGTATTTCATATTATAGATTTATATTAGTCCATCGTATTCTAATAGGAACGTGTTTATACATCTTCTATGCTTGTGTCATTGTGAGTTATCATACGTACTTTATTAGGTGTATTTTTGTTTCTTCATTACAAGCATAGTTCTTGGTGATCTCCTTACTGATATTTTCTCATGCTTACATGGCAAGGGTTACCCTATTCTGTGTTATAACTTCCATCGCATAAGTACCTTTATTATCCAGTAATATATTGAATAGGGTTTAGTAGGGATTGTTAGTTAGGGACAGGTTCCCGGGTAGGGGCGCCCTTATTGGGGCGAAGCAAACCCCACATTTTGTCCTGGTTAGAGGTAGGGTTTCTTTAGTTCTGTGAGGGTTGAAACAGGGTTAGTGTAATTTTTTATTCATTATTCTAATAAAAATTTGTGTTTTTAAATATCTAGCTGCTAAGTGATTTATTATTGTGTTTTTTTGTATCATTTGCACATGCACTGCTTTTTAGTATTAGTGGTATTTATGATAGTCCTTCTTTTCCTCTTCTTTTAACTTTAGGTCATCTATATTATCCTTAAGTATTATATTCTATGTATTCTCTATCTTATACTCAAATTAGTATAGCCTCCCATGTCTTTTAATGTGTAAATCTTATGTATGGTACTCTCTGCCGGTGTGGATCGCGTTCCTTGTCTCCTCCGCTGGGGGGGGCGCCATTTTGTTGTGGCATTTTGTTTGCTGCGCGTGCGCCGAGTAATGACGCCGTGCCTGCGCATGCTCAGTAGACATTTCCGACTGTCGGCGTCCTCGTTAGTGCAGATGGTGCGCCGCAGGCGTCGCGGGGTATCCATTCTGCCTGGGGGGCTCCGATTGGATGGTGGCTTTATTTGTGGATGGGGGCGAGGTGGCGACTCATTGTGGACAGGTGAGAGGGCATTTCTTATTGGTTGTCATATGTTTAAATAATATGGAAAGACATGATTTGTTTACCCGCTGATGAAGCCGGGCGGTGAAACGCGCATTGGGGTTCCAGTGCCTCATACCTTGGTCTGTACATTTATTGGATTAATTCTCAGCTTATATGCGTATTATACTATTATTGACTCTATATTGTTATTTACATCTATTTATTTATTGTGAGGATACTTATGGGCATATTGCTGGTTTTTATATCTACTATTACATATGGTGGTACAGTCTCAAGGGAGGTTTTATCCATATTGCTGTCTATATGTACTGTTTTGTATTGGTTTTTGTCTGAATAAAGATTATTAATTTTTTAGGTTTTGTTTTGGCTTTTGGCGTTGTAGTTAACCCTCAATGCAACCTGCACCCAAGCAAATGAATGCCCATAGCACCATCATACCCTTTAAGAAGGAACAAGTAGATGGTGGCTATCACATCAACAACATATCCAGATATTGCTACAGCCCACGAGATTTTCCCACCTATCTCCAGATATACCTCATAATAATCAAGGGATGTCTGATCTCTTCAAATTCTCTGCATGACATGAGCTGGTAACTAAAGGACTCTCAAAATTTCATGACAGACACTGAAGGTAACAGAAGTGATAGAAAGTGCACTTTTTAAAAAAATAGAAGACTTTCCTATGATAACCAACAAAGAGTTTCCAAAGCTAAGAGAATTAAGTGACCTGCTGAAGGAATTTCAAGTTGCCACGGCTGTTAGAGATTTGCAAGGACTTTCACTTCTGGACACTGCACGGGGCGTCAACCCCATAGTACAGAAACTACCTTACAGTTTACAAGAGAACTGGATTACTAAAGGCTCCAAGTACAAACAAATGTACAATAGCACATTTCCTCCATTCTATTTCTTTGTAGACTTTATATGCCAACAAGCAAGGACAAGAAATGATCCTAGGTTTGTCTTCTCAACATCTGACACTACTTATCCAAAGTCAAGTTAACCTGCCTTGCACCATAGCTTGAAAAGCACACCTGTTGCGGTACACAAGCCCAGTATATCACCTACTGACTACTCATGCAATGCTAGCAGTACTGCAGAGACTGAGAATGCCTCAACAAGAGACCTATTCAGAGAATGTCCTATTCACAAGAAACCACATCAATTGCTGAAATGTTGTTACAGTTTATCCAATCGCTCACAGAGAGAAAGCAGTGAAGCTGTATGCCATTCTTAATGATCAAAACAACAGATCTCTTGTTAACTCAACCTTCTTTGATATCTTCAAGATTAGAGGACACATATCCTCCTATTCACTCAAGATTTGCTCAGGCATCAGTGAAAAGACAGGGAGAAGAGCTGCTGGCTATCAAATTGAATCCATAAATGGAGAAATATCCCTATCTCTACCTAACTTGATTGAATGCAATCAAATCCCCAACAATAGGGATGAAATTCCTATACCTGAAGCAGCACTGCATCATGCACTTCTGAGAACCATAGCACATTGCATCCCTGTACTAGACCCAGAAGCTTAGATAACACTTTTCCATGGAAGAGATATCATAAGAGTCCACAAAGTGAGAAAGCAAATAAATGCTCTCACAATTCCCCATATGCTCATAAGCTTGACCTAGGGTGGGTCATCATAGGTGACGTCTGCCCAGGAAATGTTCACATACCAACCACTGTGAACTCACTTTTCACCAACTCACTGGAGAATGAACGCCCATCCCTTTTCAATCCTGTCCTAACAAATTCTTCATCAAAGGGAAGCTTATAGAAACAAAGAACTTTTCCTACCATGTAGGCAGAGATCATTTAGGGTGCATAGCCTTTCAGAATTCAAAGGCAAATCATAAAATAGCCCCCTCTATTGAAGATGAAGCTGTCCTGGAGTTAATATAAAAAGGATTTTACAAAGATCAATCAAACATCTGGGTTGCACCACTTCCCTTCAAAATACAGAGATGCCATCTCCCCAACAACAGAGACCAGACACTGCAATGCTTTTCTTCACTCAAGCGCAACTTCCAAAGAAGACCAGTTAAAGAAGAATACAGGAACTTCTTCAGATTCTTCTGGTTTACAGATAATGACCCTACCAAAGACATCATAGAATATCACATGAATTTACATGTTTTTGGCAACAGTCCATCTCCTGCAGTTGCTATCCATGGACTCAGGCTATCTGCTTAATAGAGTAAGAAAGAATATGCCCAAGATGCCAGGCAGTTTAAGAGAGACTTTTATGCAGATGATGGCCTAAAGTCAGTTTTTTCACCAGAGGCTACAATCACTCTCTCAATTTGACTTTTTTTTTCCCAGTTTCCTCCTCTAACAGTTTTTTTTTACCACCTCTATTCCATAGCATGTAAAATGTTCAAGATTACTGTGGTGTTCCTCAACAAAGTGTTTTACAGCCCCTGATTTGAATGCCTGTTTGTTTTTAATGCCTAAAATATGTTCAGATATACGTTTTTTAAGTTGTTTTATAGTGAATCCTATGTATATTTTATGACACTCTGTGCATTCAATGGCATAAACTACATGGTGCGTTTTATAGTTAATAAAACTTTTTATAAGATGGTACTCATTCTTTTCTGCATTATAAACTTTATCTCTCTTAACCATGTGTTTACATGTTGAACATCTAGCTCCTCCACACTGGAAAGATCCCTGTTGTGATAGCCCAGTCCCTTGTTTATTTCCTTGTAAATGTATACTGGGTGATATAAAATTGGCTATAGTTCTATTTCTCCTGGGGACACAATATTTTGGCCAACAAGGGATCTTGTCTTAGTATGGGAATGCATTGGTTAAAAATACGTTTGATGTCTGAAAAATCCTTGCTCTAGGGAGTAGTGAATGCCATCCTGTTCTTTGTTTCTTTTGGATCCTTGTGTGTGTTTAACATTTCCTTCCGTGTTTTTTTGGCCACAATTTCTTCTGCCCTATTCAACGTCCACTGGGGATAATTCCTTTTTTTTAAAATTTAGACCTTATTTCCAGTTTCTTCACCTCATAATCTTGTGCTAATGTGCACGTACGTTTTGCTCTAGTATATTCTCCCACCGGTATAGCTTTAATCACATGAGTCGGGTGACAACTATTAGCTCTAAGTACACTGTTTCCTGCATTCTGTTTTGTGAACAGTGTAGTGACTACTTTAGGAGAGAAAATATCTCCTCTCAATTGTATACCTAAAAAATTGATGATTTGCGTATTTGTATGAAAAGTGAATTTGAGATTTAAATCATTATTATTAATGTATGTTACAAATTTATTCATGGAGGGTTCATCACCTCTCCACACTATAAGCACATCATCAATATAACACCCAAAACATACTATTTGTTGGTTGAACGGATTGGAATCACTGTAAATGAATTGTCCCTCCCACCATGCCATGTACAGATTTGCTAATGATGGTGAGAATGTTGCCCCCATGGGTGCACCTTCTTGCTGTAGAAAAAACTTTCCATTAAATGTGAAAAAATTGTGTTGTAACAAGTACTCCACGGCTAATAATAAGAAAATTATTAACCCTTCATCAAAATCACCAAATTTTCTGACATGATAATCTATCGCCTTTAAAGCCAAATAGTGTGGGATACAGGAGTAGAGGCCCACCACATCACAAGTGGTGCATCTGTATTCCGAGTTCCATGTAAAATTGTAGAACTCATTGAGCACAGTTTTGCTATCTTGACGGTAACCCGGTGTTCTTCTGACTAGGGACTGTAGTATGTTATCCACATATATGCTGAGTCTTTCCCCTAATGAATTCCTACCTGACATAATGGGTCTCATGTCAGGAGGAAAAACATTTTTTTGAGTTTTTGGGATACCATAAAAGATGGGGACCTCCGGATTTTTAGGTAAAAGATACTGTTTGATTTTTTTCTGTTAACACCCCCAATGCCACCCCATCCTCCAGAACCTTTTCTAATTTTTTGGCAAATAACTCAGTTGGATCAGCAGATAACTTCCTGTAGGTTTGTTTATCATCTAAGATCTTCATAATTTGCTTCTTATATAGTCCCACATCCATGAGGACTACATTGCCCCCTTTGTCAGATTTTTTGATAACTATGTTGTTATTTTTGCTTAATTCTTTAATAGCTCTAAATTCTGCCTGTGTTAGATTATTTTGAACATGTTTATCCTTCTTGTAATGCGGAGGTGGATTTGCTGGACCACCGTAAGCGATGATAGTTAAGCCATGCCAGGGAGCGGAGTCTAAGTAGCCCCCTGTGTTCACCAGAGCCCGCCGCAAAGCGGGATGGATTTGCTGCGGCGTGAGGCTACCAGGTCGCTACCCCTGACGTGACTTGCTTGCGATGGCGGCCGGGGTACAGCGTGGTACAAAGACGTAATCCAGAGGCGTAGTCGGAGACAGGCAGACGGTCAGGGCAGGCGGCAAACAGGCAAGGTCAGGAAACGTAGCGGAACGGACTGGTACACGGGTAATCAGACAGGACTTCCAACACTCTCAAGACTTGCTAATGCACACCAACGAACTGGCAGGAAGTGCTGGGGGCGTATTCCTTAAATAGAACCAACACTCGATAATAGACCAATTATCGAGACGCTGGCCCTTTAAATCCAGAGAAGCTGTCACGCGCGGGTAAGTGAGCCGGCGCCGGGACCCGGACCGCAGCGGTGCCCGCGACCCCCGTGACAGTTCCCCCCCCCCCCTGTTAAGTCTCCCCCTCTTTTTTTGGAATCTAGGGAGGAGGTCAGGAGACAGGTTGGCCTCAGGTTCCCACGAACGCTCTTCCGGCCCGAACCCCTTCCAGTCAATGAGAAAGAACCGCTTCCCCCTGACTGTCTTCTCCGCCAGCACCTCCTTGACCTAAAATATGTTATCAGAATTGGCCACAGGAGAAGGCGAGACAGCCCCCCGGGAGAAGCGATTCAGTACGACAGGCTTGAGGAGAGAGACATGGAAGGCATTCGGGATACACAGTGTAGGCGGCAAGCGAAGCTTGTAGGATACTGGGTTTAGTCGCTGAAGTACCACAAAAGGACCCAAGTATTTAGGGCCTAACTTGTAACTGGGCACCTTGAAGCGGATGTACTTGGTAGACAACCAAACCCTATCGCCTGGCTCCAAAAGGGGTGAGGGCCTACGGTACCTGTCAGCCTGGATTTTGGTGCGAGCAGAAGCCCGTAGCAGGGCCTGTCGTGTGAGCTGCCAGAGAGCCTTGATGTCCCTAACTTGACATGACACGAGGTAGCTAGGTGGAGAGGCGGGCGGGGATGTAACCCAAAGACGACAAAAAAGGGGGAGGCCCCAGCGGATTCCGAATCTAAAGAGTTATAGGAAAACTCTGCCCAGGGGAGAAGGTCAGACCAGTTATCTTGGCGAGCGGACACAAAATGCCGCAGGTAGGTACCCAGCACCTGGTTAACCCTCTCTACCTGCCCATTAGTGTGAGGGTGGTATGCCGATGAGAAGTCTAGTTGAACCTGTAATTGGCCACACAGAGCCCGCCAAAATTTAGCAACAAACTGGACTCCCCTGTCAGAGACATTGTGCAAAGGAAGACCGTGCAAATGGAAAACATGACTGAAAAAAAGTTGGGCCAGCTGGGGTGCAGAGGGCAACCCAGGCAGAGGGATAAAGTGAGCCATCTTGGAAAAACGGTCAGTCACTACCCAGGTGACCGTGTTTCCAGATGAGGGCGGGAGATCTGTCACAAAGTCCATGGCTACATGGGTCCAGGGTTTTTCCGGTACAGGGAGAGGCTGAAGAAGGCCCGCGGGTTTGAGACGAGGGACCTTATTACGGGCACAGGAGGTGCAGGCTAGAACAAAGTCCCTGACATCTTGAGCGAGAGTAGGCCACCAGTAATAACAGGAGACAAGTTGTAGCGACCTATGGACTCCTGGATGCCCAGCAGTGCGAGAAGAGTGTCCCCACTTCAGGATTCTAGGCCGCAAGGCAGGACGCACATACGTCTTCCCGGGGGGTAGGTGTTGGAGATCCGCGGGGGCAGCCGAGACGAGTCGCTATGGGGGGACAATGTGCTGGGGAGGAGGCTCAAGACCCACCGTATCAGAAGAACGAGATAGAGCGTCGGCTCTGACGTTTTTCTCGGCCGGCCGAAAATGTAGACGGAAGTCAAAACGGGCAAAGAGGAGTGACCATCTGGCTTACCGGGGGTTCAGGCATTGAGCCGACTGCAGATATAGGAGGTTCTTCTGGTCCGTGAAGATATCAATAGGGTGGCGAGCCCCCTCCAGCAGGTGACGCCATTCTTCTAGGGACAGTTTTATGGCCAGTAATTCACGATCACCGATAGTATAATTCCTCTCGGCAGGAGAGGACATTTTGGAGAAAAAAACACAAGTATGCCGTTAACTAAAGGAGAATCTCTGCATGAGGACAGCGCCGGCACCGACAGAAGAAGCATCCACTTCCAGAATAAAAGGGCGGTTAGGGTCTGGGCGAGACAGGACCGGAGCCGACGCGAATGCAGCTTTGAGCCGGTTGAAGGCTTCTTGAGCCTCTGGGGGCCAGGATTTGGGATTGGCGTTCTTCTTAGTTAGAGCCACCAATGGAGACACAAGTGTAGAGAAATGTGGGATAAATTGTCTATAATAATTGGCAAATTCCAAAAAACGTTGAATGGCCCGAAGGCCCGCCGGTTGGGGCCACTGCAACACTGCGGAGAGTTTGGAAGGATCCATCCGGAGACCCTTATCAGAGACGAACCCTAAGAAGAGTAAGCTGGCACGTTCAAAGAGGCACTTCTACGGTTTGGCAAAAGGCTGATGGGTGAAGAGTCGCCTGAGGACCTGGCGGACGTGGTGGCGATGAGTCTCGAGATCAGGGGAAAAAAATAAGAATATTGTCCAAGTAGACGATCACACAGACGTAGAGTAGGTCCCGAAAGATCTCATTGACAAAGTTCTGAAACACAGCAGGGGCGTTACAGAGACCGAATGGCATGACCAAATACTTGAAGTGGCCATCCCGCATATTAAACGCCGTCTTCCACTCATCGCCTTCTCGAATGCGGATTAAGTTATAAGCACCGCGTAGATCCAGCTTGGAAAAGTTCAGAGATCAGGGGCAGAGGTTAGCGGTTTTTTATCGTAATTTTATTTAAGCCCCGATAGTCAATGCAGTGGCAGAGAGACCCGTCTTTTTTCTCCACAAAAAAGAAGCCGGGTAGTGCCGGAGACGAGGACTTACGAATGAAGCCTTTTCGAAGGTTCTCCATGACGTACTCAGACATAGCCTTAGTCTCCAGGACGGAGAGGGGATAGACCCGGCCCCTTGGAGGAGTACAGCCAGGTTTCAGATACAAGGGGACAATCATAAGGCCGGTGTGGAGGAAGCGTTTCGGCCTGTCTTTCCGAAAAGACGTCAGCAAAGTCCCAGTATGGCGTAGGTAGGCCTGGTGGAGGCTTGGTAGATTTCAGGGGGGCGACCACAGGAGCAAGTTGTGGCTTTGACAGGCAATGCTAGCGACACGCGGAACCCCAACGCATGACTTCATCTGTGCTCCAATCCAAGGTCGGGGTATGTTCCTGCAACCAAGGGAGGCCCAGGAGGATTTCAGAGGAGGATCGAGGCAGGACGAGAAGTTGCAAAGTCTCCTTGTGAAGAGCCCCAATCTGCCCCAATGGAATGCTTTATTAACAGAATGTTCTCTATCTTTAATGAAACTCAGTATGAAACATGAAACAACTAAGATGACACACATACAAAAGGAAATAGGAATGTTAAAAAATTCTATTAAAGAACAGGAAACAAGTGAGGAATACAAGAGAGTAGAAGAACGCTTTGAATAAGAATATCAATAAGATGGAAGCATTAATCATGGAAACTAAGAGATCAAAATATAGGAGAGACAAACAGGACTATGAGAACAACAGAGTGTATTCCTGGTTTAATGAGAGAAGAGAAAGTAGATTAAAACCTATACTCAAAACACAATGGAAAAATAAAAGGGACAACCGCAGGGTTAATTTCATAGATATGGACACCACCGATGCCCACAGTACTGATACAGACAGTTCCTGCAATGAATTACCTGAAAATAGGAGGGCTGTGATAAATAGAGACACACAAGTAAAGGAACCCCAAAAAACGCCAAAGGAGGAGGGGAGGGAGGAAGTACCACCACAAGAAAACAATCCAAAAAGAAGTAGTTAATGTAATTTCAGATAATTTATTGGTATTGTCTCCAATCATACTGAATGTAGCACAACTAAAAGTATTGGAAACGGGCCTTAATTATGTTCCATCTACAGGCTTTGATTTCTTCCAAACTCTTTTGGACATTAACAAATTTACAAGATTACTTACAGTAAAGAGACACTTTCTGGACAATGTGGAACAAGAAATACCAGAGGGGACAAACATCGTCGAACAAAGCAGTTTTGTGAAAAAAGAAAATGAATACATGTGTATGGACTTCCAGGACCAATTAACCCTTCTTCCCTTACAGGAATTAGATAGGGAAGGGGAGGACACACAGGAGAGGGTTACAGCATCAACTATATCCCACATTCCTAACCCCCAGTACTATCCCATCAAATCAAGAGTTCCAGCGTTAGATACATTTCAACTTACAATGGAAAGGGAGCTTAAAGCTTTATTAAACAAACAGAAGGATAAACATTAGAGATGGGCGAATTTCTCAAAAATTCGATTAACCGACTTTGCCGAATTTTCCGACAAAATACGTTTGTTCCGAATTACTTTGGGATGAATTGTGTTGAAAAAACAGCTATTTCCAGGCTGCGGAGAGCCTGTAGGGTGCTTGTAGGAACGTTTTGATGCCATGCCTAAAATATGCAGATGGAGCTGGTTTTGGCGTCCCCCCCCCCCCCCCTTCCCAAATAAAAAAAACAAAAAAAAATATTGGGGGGTTGTGTTTTAGTATGACACCGCAAATGACTGCCGCTGCTCTTACAATCGCTTCACTATAAAAATCCCTGGGCATTTAAGAGGGCAAAACTGACCAAAAAACTGAAGCGGAAAAGTAGCCTGATAATGTCATGGCAGCGGCAGCTGGAAAAAAACAAGCTGAGGGCTACGATCCTACCCTAGGCGTCAAAGAACACAGTAGTAGGTTACTGAGCCACCACATGAACGCACAGCAGGAGTCACCAGTGCGAGGCCACGAGCATCCAGTGTCATCTACCGGCCATGTGTTGACCACACACTAGTATACACATTCTCCCATATGACATCTGACCAACCCAGCCAAGAGTCGGTATGGTTAGTCACACACAACCCCTAGTTGGCATTGGCCCGGGAGCATGTGAGGGGCTTCTCATCTGTCTGTCAAACCCACCTCTTTCCGTTCGCTTCCCACACCCAGAGGAACTACTATGTGTCTTGTGGCCTCAGCGCCACTATATAGGTGAGGATCTAAAATATTTGAGAACAGTGTGGCAGCAAAGAGGTGGGGAAGACATCCGCTGCTTCTTGCAGAAGTGGTCAAATAGTGGATGAGGTGAGATAGATGTGCAACTTGGGGATATTGTTAAGTATCGATTCAGGCTTTGTAACACGACACACGTAGAGGAGACGCCGTGACAGGCAAACACTACTCGATGTAGCCCATCGCACATGGGAGCTGGGAGAAAGCAGGCTAGGCTGGGACAAGTTATTCTGGTGTCCCTCTAGGGTAAACAAGGCTAATGTGGCCCCCCCACCGAAAACATCCAGGTCCACTCCAATGACCTCCTTTGTGCCCCATTCTTTCTCCTGGGAGGAAGTGGCGCCTACGCGGATTGCCTACCCTCGACTACTCCATTGTCCCGGCCCTTGAATCGCATTCCGCGTATCTCTACATTAAGTTTAGGAGACGGGAGGTAGAATAAGGAGGCTTTGGACAGAGCAGACAATCATGGTATCTTGGGACGAGATAGAGAGTTAAATGTCTGGGCCGAGAATGTAAAGTTGGGTGTCATCAGCATACTGGTGGTTTTGAAAGCCTTGTATGCTATCAGCTGACCCAGACCAACAGTGTACAAGGGTTCATATTACCATATGGAAAGAGAAGAACAAGCTTGCATGTCAGGCAGTGGCCAGCCCGAAGTCGGTAGTTATGGCCGGGAGTCTCCAAGCAGGGAGGCAGAGCAGTGCGAGGTTGAGAGCCAAACGGCCACAATTTAGACCACCCACTTTGCAGGTTCCCAAAAAGTAGCGGCACAGGGGCGTCACCGGGTCAGCGGCGGTGAAACATTCAGTCCAGTGCAGCGCTTTGGTGGTAAAATCACCAACCTCGGCGGTGTGCCAGTTTTCTTTTGACGAACACCAGAGTGATGGGTTGAACATAACAAGATGTAGAATTCTGGGGCAGAAAGTAAAGCTTGTAACCAGGCACCTAAGACTAAGTACCCAACAGCCCTGCATCAACCATCATACAGTGTCACCATACGTTTTTCAGTATATGTTGCGTCCATCCTGTCCCAACAGCTGTAGCACCCAGTAGGCACCGCCTCCCATTTCAGACAGTCATGGCTTCACCACCTCTGCCGAAGACAACTCCCTGTCCTAATTACATCTCTATAATTCAGTGCCTCAGAATACTCCGTTTCTCCTACGCACATCAAGGGGCCCCATCAGTCGTTCACCGAGATGATTGCCAAGAGACAGCACGTCAAAGCGTCTACCATCCCAAGTGTTCAGAAGCTGACCAGAGTTGATGCTGCACCTTCCTATTCTTTTGTGGTACTGTGCAGTACACCCTCCTTTTCAAGTGGTTTGGACATCTGCACCAAGTCAACGAACTGTGCCAGGAAACCTCTGGCATCTCACTTCAGCCATTGTAACGCACACGGGTAGTGTCCTCCTACCTGGGACCACCAGCGAGATCAAGCGGTGCGGGTAGCGGCCACACCATGGAGCAGTAAGTCTAATAGTTCCGTTTTTACCCAGAGCCCGCTGCAAGGCAGGATGGAACTTTCTGCTGCGGGAGTCCTACCAGGTCGCTACCCCTGGCGCGACTAGACTTGAAGTGTGCAGCACGAGAGGCGCAACGAGGTACAGAATCCTAAGACGAAACTCGTAGTCAAAGGTCAGGACCAACATGTCAGTGGCAAGCGTGGAGTTCGAGAGTCAGGTATATGTAGCAGAAAGGTCGGGTACACGGGCAGACAGGAACTGATGAACAGGTGGAAAGATTATTGCAAACAGGGGGGAAATTGATGAACGAGGTAACAGGGAGGGCCTCCCCTTTTTCCGACCTTTAACAGGGGAGGGCCTCCTCTTTATCCACCATTTAACAGAGGTAGGAGCCTCCCCTTTTTCCATACGGTAAACAGGGCCGGCCTCCCCTTTTTCCACCATAACAGGGAGGCGCCTCCCCTTTTTTCACATCTATTAACAGGGATGGCCGTCCTTTTTTCCACCTTTATATAGGAGGGCCTCCCCTGTATATTTACCACCTTTAACGTTAGGGATGGGCCTTCCCCCCCCACCCCCCCCTTCTATTCCACTTAACAGGGGAGGGCCTCCCTTTTTCATACAAAGCCAGTTTTTTTGCAGCTTTGTCTTTTGCTTCTTTTCTGTACTGCGCCCCCTAGTCAGTTTTTACTGAATTAAGCCAACAATTGCAACAGAGAATAGACAAAAAGTAAGCCACCTAAAACAATTCCTGAGTTTTACATGCTGTCTCCTTCAGTTCAAGCGTTCCATATGCTGAGCATTTGCGAACAAACTGGTAAACTGACAGAAACTGGATAGTCTCTCAAACCACAAAGTTTTATACTTGCATTGGGTGTTTGAGTTGTCATCTGCTTGTCCTCCTCAGACGTTCTTGTGATGCATGAATCTACCTGCTCGCTCAAAAAACCTCCATGCCACTCTCACATCATTCTGCAAGAAGCAGGGAGATATTGGCGCCCCTTTCTCTTTCTTCGCTGCCAAGTAGCTGCTGACTGATCCCTCCTCAAATTGTTCATCCCCTCACTGTATCTAGAGGCGAACTGTGAGCCCAGACCACATAGTAATCTTGTCTGAGTGGGGGTCACCTGATGGGACTGTGGCGAGTTGAGGACAAGTTTGAGGGGATCGCTGACCCGCTCCAGGCATGCCAACTAAGGTTTGTGAGTCTGTACGTTCCCACCGAGTGACTCTTGGCTGGGGTAGTCAGAGTCTTGTCATCTGGGAGGAAGGGGTGTGACCTAGTCAATCCAATCAAGAATCACCCCCCACACCATTCTGATTGCTCATGGAACAACACACTGCCGCTAGAATAGACAGCTGAACAACGTTTTCTGGCCTCACCGAGTGCGTACCCCTGTGCTGCGACGTCCCCTGCTGTGCTGTGACCTGATGCCTGCTCGCAGGAATGTTTGGTGCCACTGTCTCAACACGCATGTCTGAAGAGCACTGACACCATCTCTGTCTAAACATACTTTTGTTCTAAAATGGTACAACTCTGTTTCTATGAAGTATTCTGTATATAATAAATACAACACCCTGTATTTGTGTACTCCAAAATGAACTCCACTTAACAAGTCTAATTGGGATACACCCTTGAGGATATAAATTGCGTCTCCACAAAGGGCCAGGAAAAAATTACTTGTATGTGCTGGTTTAACAAACACTGTGTATTTTCTAACTGAATATAAAAACTCAAAAACAGGCTCTACAATCTAACCTTCTCGATCATGACAATTTTGCTAAAGAGACAACAAACAATTACTACCTTCTTGGCGGAGTGAGAAAAAAGGAACATGCTTATCTCTTTACTACACGAAATTACAACTGCTTGAAAAATATCTTATAGTTACACCTTGGATGTAAATTGCGCAAAAGAAATGTGCTGCTCAACAATTACCAGCTTGAGTAGCGTTGTTAAAACGGCGCGTGTATTTAAACGGGAACCACAACAACAGCAAAGTAACTCGTAAAGTAACCTAGGATATGTAATTAATCCACACGCAAATCACTTCTTCTTGGTGCGGTGAAAAAAAACCGTATTCTTTTACCTGAATACAACTGCAGAAAAATACTTTGATAACCTTGGAATTAAATTGCGCAAAAGACATGTGCTGCCATCCCCAATTACCAGCTTTGCTACGTGTCTTTCACAAAAACGAGCGGTGTATTTAAACGGAACACAAACAACAGAAAAACTTGTAATAAACCTCTCGGATATAATTATGCGCTACATGCAAAATTTCATAATCTTACTGGCGGTGAAAAAAATATTTTTCTTTAACTGAAATACAACTGCATAAAAATACTTACAGATAACCCTTGATGTAAATTTTGCTCAGAAGAAATGTCACTTCCAACATTACAGCTTTGTACTAATCGTGTTCAAAACGAGCGTGTAATTTTACGGCGAACCAACAACAGAAAAAGTCCGTAATTAATCATCAGTGATATGAATTATGCTACAGGCAAAATTTCTTCTTTGCCGTGAAAAACAACGTTTATTATAATGACAATCAAACTGCAGCAAAAATACTTAGTTAAACTTTGGATGTAAGATTGCGCAAAAGAAATGTTGCTTCCAACAATTACCCAGCTTTGTAGTCTTGTTAACAACGGAGTGAGAGATCTAATATATTCTACGGAACAGCAACAACAGAAAAAGTCGTAATTAACCTTCGATATAAATTATCCTACAGGCAAAATTTCCTTCTTATGGGCAGTGAAAAACAACGTTTTCTTTTTTAAGAATACAACTGCCAGAAAAATACTTATTTAACCCTTGGTATGAGATAAATTAGCGCAAAAGAAAAGAGGCTGCCAACAATTAACAGCTTTTGCAGCGTGTTAAAATGGCGTGTATTTTATGGGAAAGCACAACAACAGAAAAAACTCGTAATTAACTTCGTATATGAAATATGGAGCTACAGCAAAATTGTCTTCTTTGGCGGTGAAAAACAAAGTTTCTTCTATATTACTGAATTACCACTGCAAAAAAATACTTTGAATAAACCCTTGAATGCAAATTGGCGCAAAAGAAAGTGCTGCCAACAATTACCAGCTTTGTAGTGCTTTAAAAGCGGCGAGTAGTTTAACGGAACACAACAATCAGAAAAACTCGTACTAAACCTTGAAGGATATGAATTTTGCTACAGCCAAAATTTTCTTCTTTGGCGGTGAAAAACAACGTTTATTTTAATGAACACAACTGCAGGTAAAATACTTTAGTGTTAAACCCTTTGGAGATGTAAATTAGCGTGCAGAAAGAATGTGTTGCCAACCAATTTCCAGCTTTGTGTAGCGATGTTAAAACGGCTTTGTAATTTTACGTAAAACACTACAATCATAAAAACTCAATAAATAACCTTCTCGAGAGAGGATATGAAATTATAGCTACAGGCACAAATATGCATTCTTTGACGAGTGAAAAAGACGTTATAGCATCTAACTGAGAGAATACAACTGCAGCAAAACTTAAAAATACCCTCTCCAAAAAGATACTCTTGAGTGATGTAAATTGCAAAAGATAAATGTGCTGCCAACAATTTTCCAGTCTTGTAGTGTTTTAAAACGGCGTCTGTATTGTAAACGGAACACAACAACAGAAAAACACGTAATTAACCTTTGCGATATGAATTAAGTGCTACAGTGCAAAATTTCATATTTTGTGCCGGTGAAAAACAAAGTTTTCTTTACTGAATAAGCAACTTTCAGAAAAAATACTTCTAAGTTCACCTCTTATGATCTGTACAATTGCGCAAATAATGTGCTGCCAACAATTACAACCGAGCTTTGTATCGTGTTAAAACGGCCGTGTCAATTTTACGGACAACACAACAACAGAAAAAACTTCGTAATTAACCTATCGGATATGAATTATGCTACAGCCAAAATTTCTCTTGCGGTAGAAAAACAACGTTATTTCTAATGAACACCACTGCAGAACAAATAACTTAGTTAACCTTGGATTGTAAATTCGTGCAAAAGAAATGTGTTCATGCAACAATTTCCAGCTTTGTACCATGTTAAAACAGCTGTATTTACGGAAACACCTACAACAGGAAAAACTCATAATTAACCTTCGTATAATTGAATTATGCTTACAGGCATAATTTCTTTTTTTCTTTAGGCGGTTGAAAAGAGACCGTTTCTTTTACTGAATACAACTGACAGAAAAATACTTAGATCACGCATGATTAAATTGCACAAAATAAATGTGCTGCAACAAGTACCACTTTGTAGCGTTATAAAACGACGTGTATATATACGGGACACACAACAACAGAAAAAACTTCGTAATAAACCTTCGTATTTATGAGATTATGCTACAGCAAAAACTTCTTCTTTGCGGTTGGAAAAAGAACCGTTTTTATCTCATTACTGAATACAACAGCAAGAAAAATACTTAGTCTTAACCCTTGGATGAGTAAATTGCGCAACAAGAAATTGGCTGCCAACAATGTAAACAGCTTTGTAGCGGTTAAAATGGCGTGTATTTTTACGGAACACAACAACAGAAAAACTCGTAGCTTAACCTTCGGGATATGAATAATGCTAAGGCAAAATTTCTTCTTTGGCGGTGAAAAAAAACGCTTATCTTTTACTGAATACAACACTGCAGAAACAATACTTTGTGAATAACTCCTTGGATGTAAATGCGCAAAAGACATGTGCTGTCCATCAATTACCAGCTTTGTAGTGTCCTTTAAAACGGCGTGTATCTTAACGGACACACAACTTATTCCAAAGAAGTTAGAGGGTGTAACAACCGAAAAACTTAATAAACCTCGGATAATTGACATTCATGCTACATGCAAATTTTATATATCCTTCTGGAGCGGTGAGAAAAAACAATGTTTCCTTTTACTGAATACGCACTTCAGAAAAATCCTTAGATAACCCTTTCTAGGATGTTAAATTGCGCAAAAGAACGAAAATTGTGCTGCCAACAAATTACCAGCTTGTGTAGTCTGTTGTTAAAACGAGTAGGAGTATTTTTACAGACACAAACAACAGAAAAACTACGTCAAATTAACCTTGCGGATTATGAATTATGCTACAGCCAAAATTTTATCTATCATTGGCGGTGAACAAAACATTTCTTTTACTGACTACACTGCCGTAAAATCACTTATGTTAAACCCTTGGATGTAAATTGCGAGCAAAGATAAATTGTGCGCAACAATTACCAGCTATTAGGCGTGTTCAAAACGGCGTGTATTATTACTGAACACAACACACAAAAAACTCGGTAATTAACCTGTCGGATATGACATTATCTACAGCACAAATTTCTCTTTGGCGCGCGGTGAAAAAAAGCCGATTTTCTTTTACAGAATACAACTGACCTTAAAAATACTTAGATAACTCTTTGATATTGTATAGACAATGCAGCACAAAAAAATATGTGAGACTATCCACAATTACCATCTTTGTAGCGTGTTAAAACTTGCGTGTTATTTATACGAGAACAACAACAACTGCGCGAGAAAACTTGTAATTAACCTTCGATATGTAAATTATATTATGCTACAGGCAAAGTTTTCTTCTTTAGCGCGAAAAAACAGTTTCTTTTAATGAACACTAATAGCAGAAAATACTTAGTATAACCTTGGATGTGAAATTGGTGCAAAAGTAAAATGATGCTGCCAACAATTCCAGCTTTGTAACGTGTGTCTTAAAACAGCGTGAATATTACGAAACACTACAACAGAAAACGTCGGTAAAATAATCCTTCGGGGTAATATGAATTATTGATGCCTACAGCAAAATCCTTTTCCTGTTGCGTTGAAAAAAAGACCGTTTTTTTTCTACTGAATACAACTGCAGAAAAATACATAGATAACCCTTGGATGTACATTGGGCAAAAGAATTGCTGTCCAACAATAAACATGCTTTGGTAGCGTGTTAAAATGCGATGTAATTTTACGGACCACAAACAACAGAAAAACCTCAGTAATTACCTTCGGATATGAATTATGCTACACGCAAAATTTTCTCTTTGGCGGTGAAAAACAACGTTTATTTTAATGAACAAAACTGCAGAAAAATACTTAGTTAACCTCTGATGTAAATTGCGCAAAAGACATGTGCTGCCACAATCTACCAGCTTTGAATGTCTGTGTTAGAAACGGCGTGTATTTAAACGGAACAACAACAACTTAAAAATTTGTATAATATAACCCAATCGATATGAAATTCATATGCTACAGGCACAAATTTCTTTCTTTGTCGTGAAAACAAAAATGCTTTACTTTTACTGAATACAACTACTAAGAAAAACTACTTCAGATATACCCTTGGATCGTACAATAGCGCAACAAAAAAATGCTAGCTCAGCCAACAATAACCAGCTTTTTAGTGTGTTAAAACAGCGTGTATTTTACAGAACACAACAACAGAAAAACTCATAATCAACCTTCGGATATGAATTATGCTACAGGCAAAATTTCTTATTTGGCGGTGAAAAACAACGTTTTTTTTACTGAATACAACTGCAGAAAAATACTTAGTTAACCCTTGGATGTAAATTGCGCAAATAATTGTGCTGCCAAACAATTCCCAAAGCTTTGTAGCGTTGTTAAAACGGCGTGTATTTGACGGAACACAACAACAGAAAAACTCGTAATTAACCTTCGGATATGAATTATGCTACAGGCAAAATTTCTTCTTTGGCGGTGAAAAACAACGTTTATTTTAATGAACACAACTGCAGAAAAATATTTAGTTAACCTTGCAGGAAAATTGCGCAAAAGAAATGTGCTGCCAAAAATTTTCCCAGCTTTGTAACGTGTTAAAATGGCGTGAAATTTCACGAAGCAACAAACACAGAAAAACTTGGAATTAACCTTCGGATATGAATTATGCTACAGGCAAAATTTCTTCTTTGGCGGTGAAAAAAAACGTTTCTTTTAATGAGCACAACAGCAGAACAACGCTTAAATAACCCCTGGATCTAAATTGCGCAAAATAAATGAGCAACCAAAAATTAAGTGGTATTTGGATTGTAAAAACGCTGTTTCTTCAACTGAATACAAGAGCAACAGGCTTAGATAACCCTTTGGATATTCAATGTGCTCAAGAAACTGAGCAGATAGCTTTTAAAAAGTATATGCAGCTGCATTGGACGCACACTGGACTTCAGTTCCAATACCCCACAAAATCACAATTAGAACGTAAGAGAAAGCAGTTTTCTTGAGTCCAAAAATTGTGACACCCCCAAAAAATCGCTGTATAAAAGTGAGTTCATAGTATGAGAAAATCATAAGCAGCAGCGGCCCGCACCTTCCCTACACAGCACAGTGAGAGCGGTGTGAGCTGCCAGCGTCGAGCCCGGACTTATATAATGCGGTGACATCACAGAATCCCACCGGTCTCTGATTGGCTTCATCTCCGCATATGTCATGTAGGCTACGCCTTTCTTCCTCCCAGACTTCTTTGCCCCATGTAACGCCATGTGCTCCCAGCCATTTTATCAATCAAAAACATGCTTCGTTCCCGCGAATCACCCCAAACTTCCACTTTGTTAGAATCAATTCGCCCATCTCTAATAAACATGTTCACAATAATCTAATACAGGCAGAATTTATAGCAAAGCAAAAGCAAAAATAACAACATAGTTATCAAAAAATCTGACAAAGGGGGCCATGTAGTCCTCATGGATGTGGGATTATAGAGAAGCAATATTAAAGACTTAGAGATTAAACAACTACAGGAAGTTATATCTGTTGATCCAACTGAGTTATTTGCCAAAAAATTTGAAAAGGTTCTTGATGATGCGGTAACATTGAGGGTCTTAACAGAAAAAAATCGAACAATATCTTTTACCTAAAAATCCAGAGGTCCCCATCTTTTATGGTATCCCAAAAACTCAAAAAAATGTCTTTCCTCCTGACATAAGACCCATTATGTCGGGTAGGAATTCATTAGGGGAAAGACTCAGCATATGGGTGGATAAGATACTACAGCCCCTAGTCAGAAGAACACCGGGTTACCGTCAAGATAGCAAAACTGTGCTCAATGAGTTCTACAATTTTACATGGAACTCGGAATACAGATGCACCACTTTTGATGTTTGGGGGGCTTTACTCCTGTATCCCACACTATTTGGCTTTAAAGGCGATAGATTATCATGTCAGAAAATTTGGGTGTTTTTGTTTAAAGGGTTAAAAATTTTTTTTTAAATACCCGTGGGGGTACTTTTTTACAACAAAATTTTTTCCCCCAAAATTTTAAAAGGAAAATTTTTTTTTAAACCAGCAAAAAAGGTTTGCCCCCCATGGGGGCAAATTTTTCCCCCATCTTTAAAAATTTTTTATAAATGGCATGGGTGGGAGGGACAATTCATTTAAGTGTTTTCCAAATCCTTTCAGCCAAACAAATATATGGTTTTGGGGCGTTATTTTTGATGTTGGGGTTTTATAGAAAAGGGGGAGGGGGAATGAAACCCTCCATGAAAAATTTTGGAACTTTCTTTCCCCCCCTTTAAACCGACCTATGCCCTAGAGAAACGTCATAGCCCCGGGGTAACCCGGTTTTGGGAAAGGGGGACCCGCGGCGAAATACCGCTTCACAGCCGCCCGGGGTGTTAGCGGTTTTTTTGAGTAACCCGCCGGTTTCAGCACGGGAAAGGGTGGGTGTCGCCCGCCCCGCTTTTTTAAAAAAATACGCCGCGGCAAAGAGGGGCCGGGGGGGTTTCCTGAAAAACTGAAAAGGGGTTTCCCGGAACTTTTTTCACCCCCAATCGGGACATTAGCGATAAGTTTGGGCTGAGTCCCGAACGGGCAACTTTGGCAGGGGGACCCCTTGGGGAAGGTCTGTTCGCGAATTTTTCCTTTTTTTCCCCCACTTCCGCCAGAAGGGGGGAATTGGGGAAAACCCCATCGTGTAAATCCAAAATGCATTGTCTATGCAATGCATTTGGCTGTTTAACGATTGTGCCCCCCTGGGTTTGGGTCAAGCCCCATGGGGGGGGACAAAATGTTAAAGTAAAAAAAAAAAAAATAAATAAAGTTTTAAAGTAAAAAAAAAAAGTTTTTTAAAAGTTCAAATCACCCCCCTTTTTCCAAACATTTTTACAAATAAAAACAATAAAAAAGTTCCCAATTTTTTGGTATGGGCCGTGTCCGGGAAAAAGTCCAATCTAAAAAATTACAAAATAAATATAAATTAAACCAAAAAAAAAAATTTAAAAACCCCCAAATTTTTTTTTTTTGGGTTTCATTTCACGCCACAAAAAAAATTGGGAATAAAAAGAAATTAAAAAAATTCACATCCATTTGAAATTGCTAGCTTTAAAAAAGTACACATCTGCCTGCAAAAAATGGCCTCCCTGGGTTGTAGGTGTTAGTACAAAAAAGTTTTTGGGGTCGCACAAAAGGCCCGCAGCGCAAATTTAAGAATAGAAAATTTTTAGAATTTTTTAGGTCCCAAATTTTTTTAAGGAAAAACCCTACATTTTTTTGGGTATTGCCGGATGCATTTTTAAAAAAAAGAATACAAAATACATCATTTTTACCAAAGAAAAACTCCGAAAAAACCCGCCATCTTTTTTAAAAACCCAAATTTGCTTTGCCTATGCAATGCATTAGGCTGTTTTAAAGGGATTGGGGCCCCCTATTTGTAAAGCCCATGGGGGGAAAAATTTTAAGTAAAAAAAAAAAATAAAAAAAATTTTTTAAAGTAAAAAAAAAAGTTTTAAAAAGTTAAAATTTCCCCCCCCTTTCCCATTTTTACAAATAAAAACAAAAAAAAAAGTTACACCAATTTGGAAAACCCCCCGCCCAAAAAAGGGGTCCAATCAAATAAAAAAAAATAATAAAATTTTAAAACACCTTTGAAAAAAAAAAATTTCCCAAACCCCAAAAGTTTTTTGGTCATTTACGGCACATAAAAATTGGAAAAAAAGGGTAATAAAAAAAAGTCACACCCCAATTTAAAATTTGTAGCTTTAAAAAAAAGTACACATCCCCCCCAAAAAAATGCCCGTTTTTCCCTGGCGTCTGTGGGGAAAACCCCCAAAGAAAATTTGTTATTGGTGCACAAAAATGCGCCGCAGCGAAAATTTTTAAGAATAGAAAATGTTTAAAATTTTTTTTAACCGGTCCCAAAAAACCAAAACCCGGAAAACCCAAAATTTTTTTGGTATTCCCGGTGCTTATAAAACCCATAGAATAAGTTTCTCTTTTTTTAACCAAAGAAAAAAAACTCCGAAAAAACCCCTTCTTTTTTTAAAACCCTAATGCATTCCCCTATGCAATAATTAGGCTGTTTTAACATTTCGCCCCCTGGGTTGGTAAGCACCATAGGGGGATAAAGGGTTAGAGAAAAAAAATAAAAAATTTTTAAAGTTTTAAAGAACAAAAAAAGTTTAAAAGTTCAAATCCCCCCCCTTTCCCCAATTTTTTTCAAAAAAAAAACAAAAAAAAAGTTCCCCACATATTTGGAACCCCCGCCTCGAAAAAGCCAAATTCTAAAAAAATAAAAATAAATTTATCCCCGGGTTAAAAAAAAAAAAAAATTTTCCCCAAACCAAACTTTTTTTGGTCATTTAAACGGCACAAAAAAATTGGAATAAAAGTAATAAAAAAAGTCACTTTCCTTTAAATTGCTAGCTTTTTAAAAAAAGTACACTTTTCCCCCGAAAAAAAATTCCACCCCCGGGCGTTGTGGGTTTTTTTGTAAAAAAAAGGGTTTTTGGTCGCCCCCCCCCCCCAAAAGGGCCCCCATTGCGAAAATTTTTCAAAAATAGAAAATTGTTTAAAATTTTTTTTTACGGAAACCAAAACAAAAAGGGAAAAACCCTGAGGGTTTTGGTTTTCCCGGGAGGGCATATAAACCATGGGAATACAGATAAAAATCATTTTTTCCAAAAATAAACTTGTAAAAAAAAACCCTCCGGGCAAAAAAGGCGTGGTTTTTTTTTTTCACATTTTCCCCCATTATTTTTTTTTTGCCTTCCCTAGTTTTACTCAAAAGGTTTATAAAAAAACCCCCACTAGAAAATACAATTGTCCCGCAAAAAAAAAAGCCCTCATATGTTACGTAGGGGGGAAAAATAAAAAAAGTTATGGCTTTCAGAAGACAAGAGCAAAAAAAATTTTAGGTCAAAAATTTTTATAAAGGCCTTCAGGAAAGGGGTTAAAAAAATTTGATTTTTAAACAAATTCATTTTTCTTTACAAAATACGAAATCATCAATTTTTTTGGATATAAAAATTGAGGGGAGATATTTTCTCTCTTTAAATAGTCACTACACTTTTCACAAAACCAAAATGAGGAAACATTTTGGTTTAGAGCAAAATAGTTGTCCCCCACCCCCATGTGTTTAAAGCTTTTAACCGGTGGGAGAAAAATTACTAGAGAAAAACGTACGTGAAACATTAGCACAAGATTATGGGGTGTGAAAAAAAAACGGGTAAAAAAAGGTCAAAAAATTAAAAAAAAGGGAAATTTATCCCCAGTGGTTAGAGTTAGGGCAAAAGGGAAAATTGGGGCCCAAAAAAAACCCCCGGAAAGGAAATGTTGAACAAAAAAAAGGGGATCCAAAAGAAACAAAAAAACGGGGGGTTTTCACTACCCCCCTTTAAAAAAGGGATTTTTCAGACTTTAAACTTTTTTTTTAAACCCAAATGCTTTCCCCAAATTACAAAGACAAGATCCCTTTTGGGCCAAAATATTAAATTTGAAGGGCGGGCGAAAACTAGAGAAGCAAGGGGCCCCAAAGAAAAATTTTGGATCCCCCCCCCCCCCTCGCCCACCCCCCTTGACAGGGTTTGCCCAGGACAGGGCGTTAGATAATGTAATAAAAAAGGGGGCAAATACCTCACCATACTTCTCACCATCCATATGCTACCAATAAAAACCCAACTATACTAAGCCCAGCTTCCCAATTAAGCTATTAAAAAGGGACCTGTTTAAAACCCCCAAAAACCAGGAAAAAATTCCCCCCAAATAGGGGGATTTGAATAAAAAACCCCTACCTTTTTACTGTTTCAGTACCCAAAAAAAGGCCCCAATACTGTTTTAATAAAAATTTAAAAATTTAATAATAATTTGGGGCCCATTAGGGTATATACCAGTTTTTTACACAGGTTGCAGACTGTTTTAAAACCCAAGAGAGGGGCAAATTTTGATTCAACGAAGTGAATTGGGTTTATTTTTTCGGGAAAAACCCTTCGGTTCGGACCGAAGTCGAACTTTTTGGTTTCTTTGGGGTGAAAAAGAAGTGTGCTTTTGATTGAATAAAAATTTGGGTGCGAGCACATGGCGCTACAAGGGGGAAAGCACTCTGGGAGGAAAAGGGCTTTGCCTGCCCCTGACATGTGCAGAGATTTAAGCCCAAAAGGGGACCGGGGGATTCTGTGACGTCACCGGCCCCTATATAAGACCCAGCGCGCCGTGGGAGCTCACAATGCTTTACTGTATGATAGGGAAGGTGGCTGCGGGTTGGGTAGCGCTTTTGGGAAAAACTGATTTTTTACAGCGATTTCTTTTGGGTGTTCAGCTTGTCTCCGATTTTTCTCTGAAAGTTCTATTTCTGATTTTTTGGGGGTTTTTGGGTCTGAAATCCCGTGTGCGCCCCCTTCAGCTGCTTACATTTTTAAAATCCAAGTGGGATCTAAGCCTTTTCCCGTTGTAAATTTTTTTAATAGAAACCGGTTTTTTACAATACAAATACCACTTTTATTTTTTTGGGCTGCTGGGGAATTTCTATTTCGCAATTTTTATCCAGGGTTTTAATTTAAGCGTTGTTTTGCTGGGGTGGACAAAAAAAAAACCGTCCCTTTTTTAACGCCCAAAAAATAAAATATTTTTTTTTTGGGAGCCTAATTTTACAACAAAAGGGGAAATTTTTTAACTTTTTTCTCTTGTTTTTGGGGGGTAAAAAAAACAAACCAAAAGTAAAAACGCTACTAAGTTTGGGGGCGGGTCCCAAAATTTTTTGGGGCTTTTTTCTTTCCCGGGGTTAATTTAAACGTTGTTTTTTTGGTTTGTGCTGACAAAAATTTAAAACCCCTTTTTTTTTCAAAGCCAAATATTTTATATTTTTTTTTTGGGACCAAAATTCCCAAACAAAAAGGAAATTTTTAAAATGTATCTCTTTGGGGGGGTTGGGGTAGAAAAAAAACGCAATTGTAACACCTACTAGTTTGTGCGGCCAATTCTTTGGGCGCAAAAATTTTCAACCAGGGGTAATTTTAAACGTTTTTTTTGCTGGTTGTGACAAAAAAAACCGTTTTTTTTCACGCCCCAAAAATAATATTTTTTTTGGTTTGCCTAATTCCCCAAAAAAGGCAAATTACAAAAATGTATTTTGTTGTGGGGGCTTTGAAAAACCCCAATTGTAACACGCTACTAGTTTTTTGCGGTCAAATTCTTTTTGGCGCAATTTTTTTCATCCAGGGGTTAATTTTAAACGTTTTTTTGCTGGTGTGCTGACAAAAAAAAACCGTTTTTTCAACGCCCCCAAAATATATATATTTTTTTTTTGGGAGCCTAAAATTTACAAGCCCAAAAGGGAAAATTTTCAACTGTATCTCTTGTTGTGTTTGGGGGAAAAAACGCAATTTTAACACGTACTAGTTTGTGCGGTAATTTCCCTTTTGGGGCAAATTTTCAACCAAAGGGGGGTTTAATTTAAGGGGGTTTTTTTTGCTGGTTGGCTGACAAAAAAAAAACCGTCTTTTTTAACCCCCCAAAAAAAATTTTTTATTTTTTTTTGGGGGCCTAATTCCCAAACAAAGGCAAATTACAAAAATGTTTCCTTGTTTTTTGTGGCGTAGAAAACCCGCCCAAATTTTAACACGGGTACTAGTTTTTGGGGGCTTTAATTTTTGGCGCAATTTTTCATCCGGGGGTTTAAAATTTTTCTTTTTTTTGCTGGGGGTGCTTTACAAAAAAAAACCGTCCTTTTTTAAGCCAAAATTTTTTAATTTTTTTTTTGGTAGCCTAATTTAAAGCAAAGGCAAAAAATTTCAACTGTATCCCCTTTTTGTTTTTTGGCGTTTGAAAACACGAATTGTAAAACACGCTAATAATTTTTTGCGGCTCAATTCTTTGGGGCAATTTAATTTCCCGGGGGGAATTTTTGCGTTGTTTTGCTGGTTTTGCCCGCAAAAATAAACCGGGCTTTTTTCAAGCCCAAAAATATATATTTTTTTTTTGGGAGCCTAATTCCCAAACCCAAAGGGAAATTTCAACTGTATCCCCTTTTTTGTTTGGGTTGAAAACACGCAATTTGTTTTTCCCCTACTATTTTTTGCGGTCAATTTTTTTTGGGGCCAAAATTTTCATTTCCGGGGGTTTAAATTTAAACGTTGTTTTGCTGGTGTGGTGACAAAAAAATTTAAAACCCTCTTTTTTAACGCCAAAAATATATATTTTTTTTTTTTGGGAGCCTAATTTTACAACAAAGGCAAATTTTAAAAACTTATCTCTTGTTTTTGGGGGCGAGAAAAAACCCAAATTGTAACACGCTACAAAAGGGTACTAGTTTGTGGTGGTCAATTCTTGCGCAATTTTAAAACCAGGGTTTTTAATTAAGCTTTTTTTTGTGTGGGGCCCGACAAAAATTAAAACCCTCTTTTTCAACACCGGAAAAAAAATTCAAATTTTTTTTGTAGCATAATTAAAAAGTGAAGGTTAATTAACCCGTTTGTGTTTTTAATTTAGTAAAAAACACCCGGGGCTTTTTAAAAAGAAAACATACAAGTAAATTTTTTTCCCGGAAATTTTTTGAGCGCAAATTTATATCCAAAGGGTTACCCAAAGGGGTTGTTACTTTTGGGTTTTAATTTGGGGTTAAAAAAAGGGTTTTTTAATTTTTCATAAAAACAGATACTTCATCAAACAGGTCTGTACATTTTTTGAACAAAAAAGTATGCCCGGGAGGTGGGCAGGGTCTTTCAACGCGATTGGGAGTGGCACAAAAAAAATTTTGAAACGGGCCCAAGGGCGCAGCACAGCAAGGGGGGACTGCGCTGGAGGGGGGCCCTCTTTGAGGCCACAACTGCCGCCCGTTTTATCTAGGCGGGGCCCTTTTTGGGTGACAGCCCAACCCAAGGGTTCTTGTTTGGGGTTGACTAGGTCATCCCCTTCCCCCAGATGACATCTGACAAACCCCCCGCCAAGGTCGGGGGGAACCCCAAACACAACCTTAAATTGGCATGGCCCGGGGAGCGGGGGCCCGCGGCCCTCCCTGTCCTACCCGGGCCCCTGTCCCATCCCGTTTCCCTCAGCCCGGGATCTAAATATGTGGTCTGGGCTCACGCCAAAATAGCGAGGATGAAAAATTTGAGGAGGGCAGTCAAACAGTAGTGGGAGCGAAGAAATGGGGCCCAAAATCCCCACTTTTGAAAATTTGGGGGCAAAAATATAGATTTGGAAGTGGCATTGGGGGGGGGCCCTGTGGGGAGAGGTCAGCCTCGGGTTAAAAAGACCGGTGATTAGGAAAAGTAAATGAGATGAAACCCCAAAAAGATGATGGGTTTTTTAGCCGACCCACTGGGAGCCGGGTAAACAAGGGCTTCATCATCGTTTAGGAAAGGGGCGTCAGCTTTTCGCGTCAGGGGCTGCCAGGGCCCCCAAGTGGGGTTGGGTGGCCGGGGATCAGCAGGTTAGCAGCAGTGTGAGGTCGGGAGCCCCAAACGGGGTCCACGGGGGAAAAAAACCCGCTTGCAGGTCCAAGACAGTAAACGGCACAGGGGGTCAGCGAGGGTGCGGCGGCAGTAGTTTTTCCTTTCGGAGCGTTTTGGGGGTAAAATCAGCTTCTGGCGGTTTTGGGAAATTCTTTTCTAAACACCGGAGGGGGCCGGGAAAATGGTATAAAAAAGAATTTTGGGGCGAAAAATGAAACGTGGGCCAGGGCTAAGTTGGCAACAACGGCCCCCGGGCAAACATGCAGCCCCCAAACCCTCCCTTTTCCTTTGGGGGAAACGTGGCTCAGATGGGGGTTTGGCCATCCTGCCCCTGCAAACAGCACAGCTGGCCCCGTTGGGGACCCCATTTCCATTTTTAGCCCAGGGCCCAAAAGGGGTTCCACCACCCCTTTTTAAAAGGCAGCTTTTTTCTCTTGACATCCTCTCCCCGGGCCAGTTTCTCCTGCTCCTCGCTAAATATGGGCCCAGCATCCCTTAAGAGAAGGCATTTTAAAGAGACAACAGTTATGCTTCCAACCAACCTTTAAAGGGGGCAGCGCTGCCGTGCTCCGTCCCAAATTGTTGGTAAAGCAGTCCCCCCCCTTTTTTCCCAAAAGGTGGAAATCTGCACCAAAAGAGAACTATGGTTGTGCCAGCCGATTTGGGGAGTTCCAAAACCGTAATTTCTTTTTTCCCAAAAAAGGCCCCCCCTACCAGCACTTCATAAATAGTTTGAAAAAGAAAATGGGTAGTCCTTGAGCTTATCGGTTTGTTTTTCCAAAGGGAAAAACCGGGCAGCGGGGGAAAGGGCGGAGCTGTAACTAAAGGTCAGGGCCCGTTTCATGTTTCCCTTTTCGGCCCCCTGGGGGAATGTGCTTCCTGCCCAGGCACAAACCCAAAAACTTGGCAGGAGGAAAGCCGCTTTCTCTTCCACTTGTCAAAATGCTGCTCCTGCGCCCAAAGGGCCGCCTCCTCCTCCTCCCCCCCACCCCCATCCCAGCCTCCACAAGTACTGCTCCAACATACCAAAATGGGTAAAGGGCACAGCGGTGGGCACCAGTTTTTAAAACCTAGCTTGCCCCCGGGGAATAAAGGGCCCCACAGGGGAGGAAACTGCTCCGCGCATGCACAAGAAATCGATTTTGTGGCTTTTTTCCGCCCCAAATGCAAAAAGGGAACCCTTGGGGACGGACAAAGGGAGGAACATGGGTTTTCCCCGCTTCCCCCCCCCCCCAGGGAGGGGTGGTCCCCCTGCGCCCTGCATGGCCCAAAATTTTTTCAATCTGGTTGTAAAAGGTTCCGAAGGGCCCCTTTCCCCCGATCTTCAGAACAAATTTTGAAAATGGCCCCGGAAACTGTGGGATGGGCCCCTTTTCCATTCGTACAAAGCCCGACAAAAACCCTCCTCGATTTGGCGCGGGCAGGGAAAGGCCCCCCCCCAAAAACGCTCTTATATGCGATGTTTCCCCCCGCGGGGAAATTTCCCGCCGCACATGTTGGAAACCCAAAGTTTGAACGAGAAAGGCCAAATTTAAAGTTTTTTTTTAGGGTCCCCCGACAAATTTCTCCCCCGTGTAAAATTTGATGTCACCCGTGGCACTATGCGTGGGCACCCGCGTTTTTTTGAGGCCCTGCGAGGAGGCCCCGTTAAATTTTTCCGGGCGCCTGGGTTTCGGGGTGAATAACGGCATTCCACTGCTTTTATGTCCCGGAACAGATGCTGAAAAAAAAAAACTGTCTGGGCAAAGGGGGCTGGGGGGATGTGGCAAATACATTCCCTGGCCACATGAGTCCCCGGGGGGGGGGGAAATGGGGAAAGGGGGAAAGGGGGGAGGAAGGGGGCATTGGAGCGAAGCATTGTTTGGGGAAATTTAGTGGATTTTCTACCCCGGTGACAAAAAGGAGGAGCAGGACAGTGGAGGAGGTGGATGGAGATGAGGAAGGAAAGGGGGCAAAATGACTCCCAAGCACCGTGGGAGTATACAAAGGGGAAAAGGGGGAGGGGCCCCCCGGAGTTTACTTGTGCGATTTTCCCCAGGGTTTTCTTATTTTTCCCGGGTAAATGGGCAAACCGAATATTTTGCATCCGGCAGAGGGATGACTTCTGGCCCCACCCCATTGGAAACCCCCCAAAACCGGTCCAAAATGGGGCCTTTTTCCCAGCTAATTTAGAGGGGAAAAAACAAAAATTCAAAAAAACTATTGGGAAAAAAAATTTCCCTAAACAGTTTTTTCCGCTGCCCTTTTGCGGGATCGTCCCCCCTCTGACAGGTCTTGACCGGGGGGTTCCTCAGCGCTCCCCCGTAATACCCGCCGCGGGCCCGCTGGGGGAATGGGGGGGGTATTGGGGCAGTACCCCGCTCCATCAGCAGTTAAACCAAAATTGGAGTCACTAAAGAGCAGTTTCCCTTTACCCGCCTAGTGGGAGGGCAGTCACCGCAGCCCAGCACAGCAGCAGGACATGGAGGGATTTCCCCAAACAACCGGTTTTGGCCTACTTGGGGCAGCACTCTGCCACCCCAGTTAGAAGATCGCCTTTTCCCACTGGGGGCCAAACTTTGGGTGGGGTTTTGGGGCAACTTGCCGATTTTGCAGTGGAGGGAAAACTGGGCCCCGCCCGGCCAGTAGTGTGGGGATCAGAAGGGTTGTTTTTTGCGGGGGGGCCATCGTTTTACCCCCAAAGGGGAAACCCCCCTTTTTCCCCGGGGGAAAAAGTTGAAACGACTGACCTTTGCCCAAAATGGAATTTAAGGGGGTGGTTTGGGCCGGAAATTTTTCACACCCAAAGCCCTTAAAGGGTAAATTGGGTTCAAACCACCTCCCTCAGCCAATAATTTTGATGCCCCCACCCGCCTGATGCCCCACATCGTGATAGTTTCCCCTTTTGCCTACCCCCGTTTTAAACCCGGGGGCTGGTTTGCCCACTCACCTCAAAACTCGGGCATTGGCCACCCTATGTGCTCAAGCTTTCTGCCCGGGGGGTTGCTGTTGCCGTGACATCCACCTGTGTCATTGGGCCATTCTGCGGCTGGTATGTTTTGACCCCAGAATTTTCATTGTGCCAATTTTTCTGACCTCAGGGTGTTGCTTTCCCGTCATCACCTCCACTCCTGTCATTGTGCACTGCCTGCCTCTTTTCGCTGGGCCGGCCCTGACCCCGCTCTCAGTCATTGTGCCGCTTTTGTGGCCAATTTCCCATTTTTTCCACCTGGGATAAAAATTTTTGTGCCACCCCTCCTTTACCTCATGCTGTTGGGGGCCCCGAAACACCTCCCCACTCTTTTCATTGTGCCTTTCCTGAAAATCTCATTTCCTGCCGCCCTACCCCCCGCTCTCAGGTCATTGTGCCGCCCCTGTGGCCTAAAACTAAATTTTTCCACCCGCAGAATGCATTGGGCCCTCTCTGACCCCATGCTGTTGTCCTGTTTTTTCACCCCCACCTCTGTTTATTGTGCACTGCCTGAAACCCCTTTTTCCTGCTTTCCCCCCCCGGGCCCTG
This sequence comes from Phyllomedusa bahiana, assembly GCA_025379985.1. Classification (NCBI taxonomy): domain Eukaryota; kingdom Metazoa; phylum Chordata; class Amphibia; order Anura; family Hylidae; genus Phyllomedusa; species Phyllomedusa bahiana. The sequence continues at coordinate 111,213 of JAODAL010004859.1, forward strand.
ACCTCCGCTTTTCGTCATTGTGCCGCCGGGGGTAATTTTATTTTTTCCACCTGAGAATGTCATTGTGCCACTCTCTTACCAATGCTGGGTTTCTCCTGTTTATCACCTCCACTCTTGGGCATTTTTTGCCATGCCTGACCCCATGCTGGGGCCGCCCCTGGCCTTCCCCCCTCAGTCTTTTTGCCCGGGTCTGTGGTTTTTACCCATTTTGCCACCCGCAGAATTTTCATTGGCCACTCTTTTTAAACCCCATGCTGCTGCTGGGGCTCCTGTGTGCCCCCCACAAAGTGTCATTGTGGCCCCTGTCTGCCCATTTCTGGCTGCCGTGGCTGGGTGCCGTGCCCCCAACCCCTGTGGGCCACTCCTGTTTTTGCCACCTCCAGGGAATTTTTCATTGTGCCAATGTTGACCTAAACTGGGTGGCCCCCGTGACCTCCACACTGGTTTTCAATTTTGCCACTCTGTGGGGCCAAAAAAACCCGTTTTGCCACCTCCAGATTGGGCCCTTTGTTTTCCCCCTGTCTGACCTCATTTCTGGGTGCCCGGCCCCTGACCTTTCCACACTGGGGTGATTTGTGCCACCGGTGCCCTAAAACTTTTTTTTTTTGCCTCCAAAAATGGGCATTGTGCCCCTGTTTTGACCTCTACGGGTGCCCCCGTGACCTCCACACTTTTAAACCCTTGTGGGCCCCTCTGTGGGCCTTTAAAACCTTTTTTTGCCCCCTCCATTAAAAGTCAAATTTTGCCACTGGGCTGAACTATTAAATGCTGCCGCCGTGACCTCCACACTGTATCATTTTGCCACCTGTGGCCCAAACTGTTTTGGCCCCCCTCCAGAATGTCTATTGGCCCAAAAATTTTTGGGCCCGACCTTTATGTGCTGTGGGTGGCCCGCCGTCCCCCTCCCACTCTATCACTAATGTTTTCCCACCCCCCGAGCTCTCAGCTTGTTTTTTTCCAGCTTTTGCTAGCATGAACCCTTTTTCAAGGCACATCCCTTTGAGTTTTTTGGTCAGTTTTGCCCTTTTAAGTGCCCAGGGGGAAATTTTATAGTTTAAGCGATTCAAAGGGGCTGGGGGGGGAGTCCCTGTGCTGTCATAAATAAAAAAACAACATTGTTGAAGACCAAACCCAAGGGGCCCCCCTGTTTTTTAAGAAAAACACAACGTTTTACAGCCCCTGGCAGGCTCTGGGCACCCGGGAAAAAGCTGTTTTTAAAGTTATTTGGTTTCCCAAGTAATTGGGGCCGAAACGAATTTTGTCGGAAAATTTTTGGGGAAGTGAAACCCAACCCGGGAAATTTTTTAAAAATTCGGGCCCATTCCCCTATATAAACCCCCAAACATTTTAAATTTTAGTGGTAGCCCAGTGTACACAGGGTTTGCAGACTGTTTTATTACCTTTCCCAAAAAAGGGCCATAATTTTTTTAAAATGTAAAACGGGCTCTTCAGACTTTTAAGTGATTTTCAGTGTATTTTTCATCTTTTGATCACAGGTGACGTTTCTTGACCATCGTTGACTTTCTCTTTTTTTCTGCAACCGGGCCAGTCCGCCCTCATATTTACACAAATTTAGAAAAACCCCAAAAATCTTTGAATCCCGAAATTTTTAGCACCGCCCACCTGGCTTTAAAAACGGAATCCATTTAAGGCAGGTCGGGTTAGAAAGGGGTATATTTTGGGGGCCCCAAAAAGGCAAGGTTTAGGTACCCAAAAGAGGGGCCCATTTTAGGCAGGCGGGTTTTGGGAGCTATAGGGACCATACAGGGAAAAAAGGGGTTTGGTTTTGGGGGTTTAGGGGGGGCCCTATAGGTTAGGTTTTGGTAGCTAAAGGGGGCCCCCTATAAAGAACTGGGAGGGTTTTGGGGGGTTTTACGGCCCGGGCATGGGGGCTGTATAGGGAGGCTTTGGGGGCTGTATAGGCAGGCATAAGGGGGTGTTTTAGGCCGGGATTTAGGGGCTGTTTTAGGCAGGCATTTAGGGGGGGGGGATAGGCAGGCGGCCCTTTAGGGGGGGGTATAGGCAGGCAGGCAAAATTGGGGGGGTGTATAAAGGAGGCATATAGGGGGCTGAAAAGGGCAGGGAGGATATAGGGGGGCTGTAAAGGGGAGGCAGGCATATAGGGGGTTTTTATTTAAAGGGAGGCAGGGATATAGGGGGCATTTGGGCAGGCATATAAAGGGGGTGTATAGGCAGGCATTAGGGGGGTGTAAAAGGGAGGGAGGGGATATAGGGGGGGTGGGATAGGAGGCAGCATTTTAGGGGACTGTATAGGGGGAGGCAGGGAAAATAGGGGGCTTATAAAAGGCCCGCAGGCAATTAGGGGCGTAATTTGGGGGGGGGCCCGGCAAAAGGGGGCTGTTAGGGGAGAGGGATATAGGAAACTGTATTTTGGGAGGCAAAAAGGGGGGTGTATAGGAAGGGGAGGGGTTTTAAAGGGGGGCTGTTTAGGCAGGGTTTTAGGGGGGCCCGTATAGGGCCCGGCAGGTATAGGGGGTTTTATAGGCAGGGAATAGGGGCTGTATAGGGGGGGGCCTATAGGGGGCTGTAAAAGGGGGGGGAGACATATAGGGGGCTGTATTTTTCAGGCATATAGGGGGCTGTATAGGAGGAAGGGATTTTAGCGGGCTGTATAGGCAGGCATAAAAGGGGGCTTTTATAGGCAGGGGATAAGGGGGGCTGTAAAAGGGCAGGCAGGCATTTTAGGGGGGCCCGTATAGGGCAGGTTTTGGCATATTTGGGGGCTGTATAGGGGGAAGGGGAGGCCCTTTAGGGGGCTGTATAGGGGCAGGGCATTAGCGGGGGAAAAGGCAGGCATATAGGGGGTTGTAAAAGGAGGCTTTAGGGGGGCTGTATAGGGCAGGCAGGCAATTTTTAGGGGGGTGTATAGGGCAGGTTTGGCAATAGGGGGTCTGTATTGGGGCAGGCAGGCATATAGGGGGGTGTAAAAGGCAGGCATATAGGGGGCTGTATAGGGAGGCTGGGGGATAAAAGGGGGGTGTATCGGGGAGGCATTTAGGGGCTGTATAGGGGAGGCAGGGATATAGGGGGTGTAAGGCAGGGATTTTGGGGGCTGTATAGGCAGGCAATTTTAGGGGGTGAAAAGGCAGGCAGGCAAATAGGGGGCTGTTTTTGGGGAGGCATTTTAGGGGGCTTTTATAGGGGGGGGCAGGCATATAAAAGGGGGTGTATAGGCTTCTTTTTGGGGGGGTATAGGGGCAGGCAAAGGGATATAGGGGGGCTGTATAGGGGGCAGGCTTGGGGGCCAAGGGAAAAAAAAAGGAAATTCCTTTTCCTCGGTCCCCTCCCCCCATGCCCCCCGCTCCGCTTTTGCTCTCCGCCTTTCATTGCGTCAGCAAAGGGCCCGCCCTTTATTTTTACGTCACCCCGCGCGCCCACGTAACCCCCCCCAACGACCGGGAGAAAGGGGGAAATAGAAAAGTGGGGGCCAAACGGCGCTCCGGGTTTTGCTAGTTCCCGGCCCCGCGTGCCCCTTTTAAGCCGGCACGGGGGGGCCCGGGGGGTTTAGGGCAGGGAATTTTTTGGGGTTTTGCGGCGGGGGGTAGCAGCTGGGACCGGGACCCCTAAGCGCAAGGGGCCCCCTAAACAATGCACCCCTGCTACCCCGGGGGAGGGGTTTTCCCCCGGTGAAGGGGTACAAAGTTTCCCCCGAGAAAATAGAACTATAGCCAATTTTTTATCACCCCGTATACATTTACACGGAAATAAAAAAGGGGACTGGGCTTCACAACGGGATCTTTCCAGTGTGGAGGAGCTAGATGTTAAAAACATGTAAACACATGGTTAAGAGAGATAAAGTTTATAATGCAGAAAAGAATGAGTACCATCTTATAAAAAATTTTTATTAACTGTAAAACGCACCATGTAGTTTATGCCATTGAATGCACAGAGTGTAATAAAATATACGACTAAGACAACTAAAAAAAAACGTATATCTGAACATATTTTAGGCATTAAAAACAAACAGGCATTCAAATCAGGGGCTGTAAAACACTTTGTTGAGGAACACCACAGTAATCTTGAACATTTTACATGCTATGGAATAGAGGTGGTAAAAAAAACCTGTTAGAGGAGGAAACTGGGAAACAAAAAGTCAAATTGAGAGAGGCATATTGGATATTACATCTAAATACTAGCATACCTACAGGGTTAAATTACAAACATAATTTAATGTATATATATGGCTAGAACATATACGTTTTTGTAGAGATAGGTGTGTATGTTTATCGGCCATATGATAGGTCTTCTTTGTGCTGAAAGATGATTGGTTTTAAGAGTGGTTTTAAGGAATCACATGTGTGTAGGGGGAAGGGCCGTGAAGAAGAACCTGTCTGAGGTTGGAAACGCGTTGCCCGCGCACACGCACCATGTGTATCACTGCTGATTTTGCACAATAAAAATACCCAGGACTTTTACTGGCGCTGGATTTTTTCAGTTTTTTCTAGAACTGAGCATATTCATGTTTATTGTTCTGCTGGTGACGGGCAGCGACAATCCATGCGCAGTAACAGGATACAGGAGACGGAGGTGAAGCAGCTAAAGCAATATAGTCTTTCCAGACCTACCACAGCATCCACATAGGATCCGGAGGAGAGAGATGTGCAGGACAAGCTGGTGAGCCGGCGGAGGAAGCATACAGCTGGCCTAGGACCCTGAATGGCTGGTGCAAGTTGATCACATTGCAATTTGCGACCAGCAATATGAGTTCCCAGCGCTCCCAGGATCCAGCAGGTCTGCTGCAGCCAAGAGGTATTTTCCCAAGAGTGGGTCATTTACTTACCATTATTCATCATTATTCATCAGTGGTCTGTGGACTGGTGAGTGGAGTTTACCTATTTATATTTAGTCTTTACAATCACTCTACTCCAAAGAACCCAAAGTATGCCTAACTGTTCAAACCTCAAACTGCATAAGATCGCATCAAACAGCAAAGTTGTCATGGATGCCTTCCCCACTCAATATCACGCCATGGATTTGAAAGATTTGGACTTGTCAATTGACTCAATACCTATGCAGAACAGCCTAGGGCTCAACTGGTACCTCTAGACCGACACTCTTTCTTTTCAGGTTGACCAGGAGCAAAGGCCTTTTCCAGGATGTGGTGTCCGGTCTACCGTGAACAGTCTATATGATCAACTTGGCTTCACAGCACCTTTGACCATCCAAGGTAAGACTCTCCTCAGAGAGATAACTACAGATACCTGTGATTGGGACTCTACACTTCCTCCAGAGAAAGAAGTGTTATGGAGAGAAAGATGTTGTCTAACCTACATATAGCTAACTATGTATCACAACCCTAATCACAACTCTACAGACCATGCTTCTAGTGCTGTACCAGCATCTCAGACATTACCTGGCTAACAGGGCCAACATTTTTGTACAAGCAAGTACTTGACGATTTGGAGAAAAGCACATATGAATTATTAGAGCCAGAATCTGATCCAGCGGTACTCTTTTATTGACTCCTTCTCACCAAAAAAGTTAGTCTAGCTCTTCTAAGTGAGTTTGCTGACAAAGACTTATACAAGAGAAGAGAAGAGTACTGGAGAAGAGTACATAACCATTATGTGGTGGTGATATGTGGTCATGGTGTGTTGGTATTATTCAGTCATTATGTGGTGGTGATATGTGTTCATAGTGTTGTTGGATTATTCATTCACTATGTGGGGGTGATATGTGATCATGATGTGGCGGAATTATTCAGTCACTATATGGTGGTTATATTTGGTCATGGCATTGTGGTATTATTCAGACACTGTGGTGGGGATATGTGGTCATAGTGTTATGGTATTATTCAGTCATTATGGGGTGGTGATATTTGGTCACGTTGTGGCGGTATTTGGTCTTAGTGGAATTATTGGTAATTTTAGTCTTGGGATTCTGGTTTTATGTAGTGGTGTTATTTGGTAACTGTACAAACATTATTTAGTGGTTTTATACTCAGTATTTTGTGTTATAGCTTTTGATATAATTTTATTTATATAAAATGTATCATTCGGGGAAGAGGGCATATATATATATTTAGACCTTTTATCTTTACCATCGTTGTCCTGCTGCAATTAGGTGAGAGAGACTCAGCAGCCCCAGCGCTCCAACTTGATTACAGGTGAGTGTGATGACGTAATCACATCGGTCTGTAAAAATTGAACCGAGACGGTCGGGACAGCGAGGCAAAATGGGCTCTTAAAATCTACTCCTCTGGTGGACCCTAAGTACCCCAGTTCGACGCTGGATGGGAATGAATCAACGCCATCAGCCAAGTTGGTCCTACCTTTGTAACAAAGTTAATGTCAAAAAGGCAGTAGCATCTCAAAATAATCCCATAATAAATTTATTGCTAAAAAGGTAATAACATACTCCCCTGGTGCAAGGTGAAATTTTGCACTTTCTCAAGAAATACTTGATGCGTTGCAATATCAGGGGAGTATGTTATTCACCTTTTTATCAATGCAACATATCGAGAATTTCTTGATAATAAATCTATTATGGGATTCTTTGTTGATGCTGGTGCCCAAGATTACTTTTTATAATAAAAGGTGTTGTCTGTCAAGCACGAGCCTTTCTTTCACTCCATTTGATGTTTCTGTATTGATTTGGGAATTTCTCATGCTGTATGTAGCCTCCTTTCTCTGTAGCTGAAGAGCAGCACTTCCTGTTTGAAAGATGTTTCTCTTTGCTCTGTGAACATACAAGCTCCAGGATTCCCTTAAGTATCTATCTTGCATTTAATGTCAGCTGACTAAGGGATTCTGTTACATGATACCCAGAGAGGTCTATGGTGAGGGGAGGGAGATGGAGATGTGGCTGAAGAGAGAAAAAGGCAGAGAGAGGCACTGAGGCACAGAGGAATCTTCATCCTTCATGCTGCTGATTCTGAGGGTATGCTACAGAGCAGACCTGCACAACACTGCAAGAGGTGGGGGCCAGACCACCTGGGTCCATCCATCTGCCAGTCTGGGACCACCCACGGCCCAACCAGGACCGTCCCTACATGCCCAGGTACACCTGACCCACCAAAATAGCACGGACCATATGTTTTGCGGGCCTGTTATAGAGATATAGGGGAGTAAGATCTCTTCTTTAGTGTATGTGTGTAAGGATAGGAAATGTATATAAGTGTATTTATATGTGTACATATGTATATTTTTTTGCTGTGTCATGGTGAAGTCCAGAAAGGGGTTACAGTGCAGCTGGGACAGCAGCCTATCAGCGTGCAGTTAAGGGGAGGAGCTGAGAAGTATTCAGCTAAAAGGAAGAACCTGCCAGCTCTGGAGTTAGTTCAGTTCTGAGTTGTGTGTTCAAGCAGTTAGAAGTTGTGTTCCAGCAAAAAATAAAGGGAAACCCTATCTATCAAGCAGCAATAGGTAGGGCAGTGCGGATCAGAATCCTAAAAAAAAACTCCCCCAAAAAAAGGAAAATGTTGGGATGGGCAAAATCGTTTTCTAACGAAGTGGAATTGTTTAAAAATTTGGGGGGAAAAATTTTCGGTTCGGAACGAAAGTCGAAATTTTGGGGGGTACTTTTTTTGTAAAAGGAAGTGTGCTTTTAAATTGTTTAAAAGGGCCCCTGCAAAGAACATGGCGCAAACATGGGGCAAAGCACTCTGGGAGGAAAAGGGGCATACCCTGCATGAAAATTTTGCAGAGATAAAAGCCAATCAGGGGAAACGGCGGGATTCTGTGACGTCCCCGTTATATAAGCCCGGGGCGGGACGTTTGGGACCCTCATACCCCCTCTAACTTTTACTGATCGGGGGAAAGGGGGTTTTGGTTATTTCCCAGAAAAAGGGATTTTTTATAGCAAATTTTTGGGGGGGTTTTTCTCAGTTGTCTCAGAAAAACTTTTCCTTTAATGTTCTTTTTCCCGGATTTTTTTGGTGTTTTGGGGATTGAAGTCCAGTGGGCTTTCCCTGCAGCTCTAGTCATTTTAATGTTTATCTGCTCACAGCACATTGAAAATCCCCAAAGGGGGTTCTAAGCCAGTTTTCCCCGGGTATTTTTTTTAAAAAAAACAGCGGGTTTTTTTAATACAAATTTCCACTTCATTTTTGGCTTTCCTTCCCAAATTTTTTTGCGCCAAAAATACATCCAGGGGTTAAATTTTTCGTTGTTTTTTTTTGCCCGTGGTGACCAAAAAAGACCGTTTTTTTTTAACCCGGCCCCAAAAAAAACAATTTTCTGTAAACATAATTTCAAGGAAGGGTTTAAATTTCAATTTTTTTTTGTTGTGGGAGGTAGGAAAACAAAGCAATTGTAACCGCTACAAAGCCCAGCGTTTCCGGGTGCTTTAATTCTTTTTCGCAATTTTCATCCGGGGTTAATTAAGCATTGTTTTTGTGCTGTGGTGACAAAAAAAGACCGTTTTTTTTTTCAAAGGGCCAAAAAAAAACAATTTTCTGTAGCATAATTCACAAGCGAAGGTTAATTTTCAGTTTTTTTCTTTTTGTTTTTTTTTTTTTTTTTTTTGTAGCGTAGAAAACACGCAAAATTGTAACACGCCAAAGCTGTTAGTTTGGCTGCTTCAATTCTTTTGCGCCCAATTTTTCATCCCGGGGTTAATTAAGTGTTGTTTTTTTGCTGTGGTGACCCAAAAAAAGGACCCCCCTTTTTTTAAAAGCCCAAAAAATACAAATTTTCCCCGTAGCATAATTCCAAGCTAAAAGGGTTAAATTTCAATTTTTTCTCTTTGTTGTGTAGGTTTTTAAAAAAACGCAATTTTTAACACGCTACAAAGCTAGGAGTTTCCGGGGTGCTCAAATTTTTTTGGGGCAAATTTTCCCTCCGGGGTTTTAAAGTGTTGTTCTGCTGCTGTTGTGACTCCCAAAAAAAACCGTTTTTTTTTCCCGCCAAAAAAAACAATTTTCCCGTAGGGATAAAAAACAAACGAAGGTTAATTTTCAATTTTTTTCTTCTTGGGGGGGGTGCGTAGAAAAACACGCAAATGTAACACGTACAAAAATAGTAGTTTCCCGGCTGCTCAATTTTTTGGCAATTTTCCCTTTCCCGGGGGTTTAAATTTAAACGTTTGTTTTTGTGCTGTGGGGACAAAAATAGGACCGTCTTTTTTTACCGCCAAAAAAATACAATTTTTCCTGTAGGGATAAATTTACAACGAAGGTTAATTACAATTTTTTTTCTTGTTGTGTAGCGTAGAAAACCCGCAATTGTAACACCTACAAAGCTAGTAGTTTTCCGGCTGCTCAATTCTTTGCGCAATTTACATCCAGGGTTAAATTTAAACGTTGTTTTTGTGCTGTGGTGACAAAAATAAACCGTCTTTTTCACGCCCAAAAAAATACCATTTTCCTGTAGCAAATTCACAAGCGAAGGTTAATTACAATTTTTTCTCTTGTTGGTAGCGTAGAAAACACGCATTGTAACACGCTACAAAGCAGTAGTTTCCGGCTGCTCAATTCTTTTGCGCAATTTTCATCCAGGGGTTAAATTAAGCGTTGTTCTGCTGCTGTTGTGACTCCAAGAAACCCTTTTTCACCGCCCAAAAAAAACAATTTTCCTGAAGCTAATTCACAAGCGAAGGTTTAATTACAATTTTTTTCTCTTGTTGTGTAGCGTAAAAAACCCCAAATTGTAACACGCTACAAAGTATAGTTTCCGGCTGTCAATTCTTTTCGCAATTTCATCGGGGGTTAATTAAGGTTGTTTTTGTGCGTGGTGATAAAAATAGCCGCTTTTTCACCGCCAAAAAACTTTTTCCTGTACAAATTCACAAGCGAAGGTTAAATTACAATTTTTTCTCTTGTTGGAGGTAAAAAAAAACAGCAATTGAAAACCCCTACAAAGTAGTAGTTTTGGCTGCCTCTTTTTTTTGCGCAATTTACACCCCAGGGGTAATTAAGCGTTGTCTGCTGCTGTTGTGACCCCCAAAAAACCCATTTTTTTACCCCCAAAAAATACAATTTTCCGAAATAATTCACAAGCGAAGGTTAATTTTAAAATTTTTTTCTCTTGTTGTGTAGCGTAGAAAAAAACGCAATTGTAACACTACAAACTAGTAGTTTGGGCTGCTCAATTCTTTTGCGCAACTTACATGGGGGGTTTAAATTAAAGCGTTGTTTTTGTGCTGTGGTGAAAAAAAATAGACCGTTTTTTCACCCCCAAAAAATAAAATTTTTCCCTGTAGCATAATTCTATGCGGGGTTAATTTTCATTTTTTTCTCTTGTTGTGTAGCGAAAGAAAACCGCAATTGTAACACGTACAAAGCTAGTGTTTCCGGCTGCTAAATTTCTTTTGCGAAATTTACATCCGGGGTTAATTAAGCGTTGTTTGCAGTTGTGCTCAGTAAAAGAAACTTTTGTTTTTCACCGCCACAAAAGAAATTCTGTAGCATAAACATATCTAAAGGTTAAATTTAAAGCCTCTTTGGTTTTTTTTTCAGTAAAATACACAATTTTTTAATGGCAATAAAGTAAATTTTTTCTGCCCATTTGTGGACGCAAATTTACCCAAGGGGTTTACCCAAGCTTTTTAGTGGGTTCATTTGGAGGGGTGTGTATTTATCTATACAGTTCTTCATCAAAACAGTGCTGTAATTTTGAACAAACAGTATGCAGACGAGAGGTGGCGGCCTTCACCTGCGAGGGGCAGAGGCACAAACTTCCCCTTAGAGGTTGCGCACAGAAGAGAACGTCGCAGCGGGGTGCACTGGGTGGGGCCCAAACAACTCCGCTGTCATCTAGCGGCGTTTACGACTAGAAAACCCAATGGTTCTTGATTGGTTGATAGGTCACCACTTCCTCCCAGATAATCTGAAACCCCACCCAAAAGGGTCGGGGGGAACGTCAACACAACCTTTTTGGGCATGGCCGGGATGGGCGTGGCCCTCATGTCCTCAACCCCCCTCTGTCCCATCCGGTTCCCTCACCAGAGATCTACTATGTGTCTGGATCAGCCCCACTAATAGCGAGGATAAATAATTTGAGGAGGGCAGTCACACTACTTGGGCAGCGAAGAAATGGGGCCAATACCCCCTGCTTTGCAGTAGGGGGCAAAGTATAGATGTTGAGAGTGGAAGGGAGGTCAGTTGTGGGGGGTCGCCTTGAATACCAAGACCGGTGATGAGGACAGCAGTGACGTGAAGACAAATAGATGATGATGTACCGACCCCCTTTTGGGACCGGGTGGGGCAAGGGCTTCTCATTGTAGGAGAAGAGGGCGTCAGCTTGCGCGTCGGCATGGCGCAGCCGCAAGTGGGGTGTGGGGCCCCTTTGAGTAGTAGGATAGCAGCAGTGTAGGTCGGGGCCAAGGGGGGCCACGGGGTTTAAAAAACCCGCTTCGAGGTCCAGAAAACGGGGCAGGGGGGGCCCCTCAGCAAACGTTCGGCAGGTCATCATGGGAGCTTTTTTGGGGCGGTAAAACCCGTACCGGCGTGTGGCAGTTCTTTGCTAAGACACCGGGGACCGAAAATGGGTATATGTAGAATCGTAAGCAAAAAAAGTGAAGCGTGGCCGGGGAGCAAAAGTTGGCCCATGGCCGCGTAAAACAAATGCAGCGTCCCCTCCGGGGGCCTGGGAGAAACGTGGCTCAATGTGGGGGCCACCCTGCCCCCAGCAACAGCAGCAGCAGCACGCCCAGTGGCCGCATGCCATTGCAGCCAGTCAACGCCACCACCTCTGCAAAAGGGAGCTGTTTCTCTTTGACATCATCCCCCGGTCCAGAGCCCCCTGCTCTTCGCAACTCTGGCGCCAGCAGTCGTTAGCGAGGGGATTGCAAAGAGACAACATATGCGTAACAACCCTAAGTTGCAGCAGCTGAGTGCTCCTGTCCAAGTTGTTGGTATCCCGCCCCTCCCTTTCCAAAATGGTGAACTCTGCCCCTTCAGAGAACAAAATGGTTGACCGAGCCGAGATGGGAGTTCCAACCCGTAATTTCTTTGAAAAAAAGGCAGTCCCAAAGCACTTCATAAATATGTAGAACAGAAGTGGGCCGTCCTTAAGTTTATCGGTTTTTTCCAAGGGTGCACGGCAGGCGGAGTTGGAGGTAACACGGTCGGGCCATACATGTCCTTTAGGGGCCCATGGTGAATGTGTTTCCCGCCCGGCACACCAACAACTTGGAAAGGAGACGCCGCTTTCTCCTCCACTTTTGTAAAACTGCTCCCTCGCCAATGTCTGCCTCCTCCTCACCACCACCACCACCATTCAGCCCCCACAATACTGCTCCTCATACCACATGTGAAGGGCACAGCGGTGCCGCAGTTCTACACCTGGCTTCCCCCGGCGAACGAAGTCAACAGGGGAGGAACTGCTCCAGCTCAGCAAGAAATGATGTGTGGCTTTTTTTCCCCCAACTGCAAATCGGAAACAGGGTGAGGGTAATGGGGGGAAAACATGGTGTCCGCTGCATGAGAGGGATGGCCTTTGGCCCTGCATGGGCCCCGGTTTCAATTTTGGTTGTGAAATGGGTTTCCCGAAGTTTCCCCCGATTTCAGCAGATTCTGAAAATGGCCCGGAATTTTGGGATGCACTTTTTCCATTCGTACAAAAACAGGAACACCCTTCAAGGTTGCAGGGCAGAACGGCCCCCCCCACACACTCGATATGCGATGTTTCCACCGTTGGAATTCCAGCCTGACAGTTGGGGCCGACTGTAGAAAAGGAAAGGCCATTAAAGATTTTTTGATGATCCGGCAGACAGAAGTACTCCCCTGTGAACTTTGATGTCAGCCAGCGGCAATCTTGCGTGCACCTGCCGTTTGTTGAGGCCCTTCGAGGAGGGGAGTTATTTGTCAGTCGCCAGGGCTTTCGGGAAAGAAAAAACGTCATTCCACGCTTATTTTTGGAACAGATGCTGAAAAAAACTGTTTGGGGGGGGGGGGACTGGAGCGTGGCGACTACATTTTTGGCCCCTGGCCCGGGGGGGACTGAATGGGGGAGGGGGGGAGGAATTGGAGCAGAAAATTGTTGGTTTAAATGAGTGGATTTTTACCCCGGGACAAGAGAGTAGGAGCAGGAGAGCTGGAGGAGGTGGATGGAATGAGGAAGATGAGGCAGATGACTCCCAAAGCACTGTGGGAAATACAGTGGAAATGGAGGCAGGGAGCCCTCGGAGTCACTTTGAGATGGCCCCAGCTGCTTATTTGCCCTGGGTAGTGCAGCGGGGAAAAGTAGCATCCGGCAGAGGGGTGATTTTGGCTCTCCCCATTTACCCTCGTACCGGTCAAATTGGAGCCTTTTCCCAGTAGGAGGTGACAAAATCAAATACTAAGGGAAATCCCCGTAAACATTTTGGCCGCTGCCTTGTCGGCATGTCCCCCCCCCTGAAAGGTCTGAACGGGGGGGGTTTCCCCAGCACTCCGTATATGCCCTGGGCTGGGGAAGGGGGGGGGGTAGGCAACAGCTCCATCACGTAAACCCAAGTCTGGGGTCACTGATGAGCGCTTTTCCCTTTACCCCCAGGAGGGGGTGTCGCCGCGCAGCGCAGGACCCGGGCGTCCGAACCAACAGGTGGGGCCTACTTTGGACAGCCTCTGCCCCCCCAGTTAGAAGATCCCCTGGACTACTGGGCAGCCAAAAGGTTTTGTGGCCCCAACGCCGAGTTTTCAGTGGAGAACTGTCCTTCCCCCCCAGTATGTGGCAAATAGGGGGTTTCAGTTTTCGGCGGGGGCCATCTTAGCCAAAAGAACCCGCTTGTCCAGGGAAATTGGGAAAGCTGACCTTTGTCAAAATGAATCGGGTGGTGGCCCGGTTTCCCCACACCCAATGCCTTTGGCGTCGATACATCAGATGACGGGCCCCACCCAAACTGTGGAAATGGTCTGGGGGTTTAAAAACCCGCCTCAGCCATATTCTGGCCGTCACCGCCTGAGCCACACATCTTCTGCAGTTTCTCCATCTGCCCAAAAACCATCTTTCCGGGATGGTTTTGCCCCCCCACCTCCACACTGTGTCATTGTGCCATGTCTGACCTCAGCTGCTGCCTTTTGGGCTGCTGCCGTACCCCCACACTGTGTCATGTCCACTCTGTGGCCCACTCCTGTTTTTGCCCCTCCCGAATGTCAATTCCACTGCCTGAAACCCCATGTGTGCTGCCCTGACCTACACACTGTGTCATTGTGGGGCCCCTGCTGACCTCATGTGCTCCTTCTGTGCCCGTGCCTAAACCTGTTCTTGTCCACTCTGTTGCCTACCCTTTTTTTGCCCCTCCGAATGTTTTGGGCCCCTGCCTGACCTCTGTGTGCTGGGCTGTGCCGGCCTCCCCACTGTGTCTTGTGCCCTGTCTGATTCATGCTCGCTGTGGTTGCTGCCCGGGCCTACCACGTGCTTGTGATGTCTGACATCATGCTGCTGCGTGGCTGATGCCGTGACCTAACCCGTCATTGTGCCATTCGACCTATGTGCTGCTGCGGACCTCCCCCACTGTTCATTGTGCCACTCTGTACCTATTCCCTTTTTTTTCCAACCTCCAGAATGTCATTGTGCCCCGTCTGACCCCAGGCCCGTGGCTGCCCCCGTCACCCCACACCCCTGTACTGAGTTACCCCTTTAGCCTAGCTTGTTTTCTTCCCTTTCTCTGGGATGACTTTATCGGACATTCCCCCCTTCATTTTTTGGGCTTTTCCCTCTTAAGTGCCCGGGAATTTTTTAGTGAAGCGATTCTAAAAGCCGGGAGCATCATGTGCGTTCTACTAAAAAAAAAAAAAACATTGTATGAGACCAAACCCAAGTCCCCCTTTCATATTTAGATGGCACAAAGTTTACAGCACCTGCAGGCTCTGTGCCCTGGAAATTGCTGTTTTTTAACGTGATTCGTGCCGAAGTAATTCGGAACGAAGTTATTTTTTGCCGAGAAATTTGGCGAAGTGAACGAAACGAATTTCGGGAAATTCGCCCATCTCTAGTACATGTAAATTTAACAAATTTAACATTCAAAAAGTAGAAATTCTTAGACTATGATCGTACATAGCCTAAAAAATCCAACATGAAATCTAACACAGAAATTATAGACAATTTTAACTTTAAACAGGCAATTTTCCCCTCTGGTTTGGTTAAGTCCCATTTCAATGGGAATTGTCTGTTTTACTCTTGTCCAACATGGAATACAAGCAGGATCCGCTTCAAAGGATGGGCATGTTCATCCCTTTTTTGTCCGCACCACAGATTTGAAATCCATTATGTTAAAAAATTTGCACTGTAGTTCACAATGCGAATTACAGCACAGATTGCCCATTCAAATGAATGGGACAATGGAATTTTACATTAAAATCTGTTGTGTGAAAACAGCCTTAAAGAAATCTCATAATACTGCATGTACTCTTTTTTACAGTATGCTTGTTAGTAAACTGTGAGGTTTTCATAGCAGCTTTATCAATACAATAAATGATTTGTTAGAAACATTCAATTAAGCAGCTGCATGATTTCTATAAAATTCTGAATTACAGATTTATTTATTTGTAAAATAACATAGCATTAAATGGAGCTATAATTAAAGGCTTAGTTTCAGATAGAGATTTACAGTACATGCACTAGTTTCCACTCTGTTGTGTGAATTATAGGTAACTATTAAATTATGATCATTATACAAGATGAATAGACATATTCGATTACACATTTGTATTTCTGTGAAACGTAGCTATGCATACACTCCAGCTACAAGGGTAGGAAGTAGTGAAATACCTCATAACAGAGGAACGCCTGCACTAAATTCTACATTGTACAGTATTTGCATCTCTCAGTGGCAGGAAATACAATAACACTGAGGATATGCTATTTACACACCTTGAGGCAGAGATATTATGGCAATTGCACTAGAGCCTCAAAACTGCTGTACATACTTTGTACATTTATTATGTGCTTTAGACAGTTTCTAGACACTTCTTAACCTTGTCTGACAAAAAGGGCGTGACCTTACTAAAAGAAGGTGTGCCTTCTAGTGATGAGCGATTACGTTGACTATCGTCATCGGGTCGATAGTCGATATTGGCAATTATACAAACGATTTCAGATAGTCGATGATAGATTATCGCCGGTCACCATTAACCCCTTAAGCCGAACGCCTGAAAAGTAGTTAATGACCAGAACATTTTTTTAGTTTTGGCCTCCTTGCATTTAAACAGTTGTAACTTTTTTATTTTTTCAATGACGCAGTTGGATGAGGCCTCGTTTTATTCAAGACAAGTTGTACTTTATAAGGGAATAGTTTAAGTACACTTATAAATAATTGCAGTATTTTTTTTTATTTTTTTCCAAAAATTTTTTTTGTTTTTTTCATTTTTTTTTTTTACACCATTAACATTTCACACTTAATAACTTGTTAGATTAATTCTACAGGTTATTACGGTCGTGTGGATACCAAATATGTGTAGGTTTTTTTGTGCGTGTAATTTATGTACAATTATTTTTTATTAAATATTTATTTTTATTTTATTATTTATTTTTTTTATTCTTTTTTTTTACACTTTTTATGTTTTTTTGTACTTTTTTTTTGACTCCCAAGAAGGGAGAACAGTATTACATTATTATAAAAATAATTTTTACACATACTAATAAATTAGCAAATACATATAAGCTAATACATTCTAATCTGTGTCAGTCTGACACAGGAGTGATTAGGACAGCACACAGTGCGTCCTAATCACTGGCTTCATACACAGACAACTCTGGGGCCACGCTAGGTCCCCAGAGCTGACTGTGCAGCCGTTCCCGGGCTCTGTCAGGTCACCGGGTGTTCTGATCACCCGACAGAGCAGGGGATCCCTTTGATTGCGCTGCGGTAACGCAAAGCCGCAATCAAAGGGTTAAAGCATCGGGTTGCGGATGTTTCCTCCGCTCCCCGATGCCTGCAGGACATGCTCTGGGATCGGGGCTGTGTAGTTCAGCCCCGATCCCAGCGCAGCTGCGGCACCGGGCGCCGCAAACCCCTACGTCTGCAGCGACGCCAAAAGACGTCACTGTAGACGAACGACTCACACCGGCTGACCCCAAAAGACTGTGCGCGGTCGTTAAGGGGTTAAAGTCTATGGGAGAGGAACAACACCTTCATTCTTACACCCAAACAGGGCTGGAGAAGCTGGAATTAACATCCACAACTGTCAAATGGATACGTGCTACATCTTAGGCAACACACTTAGGTTATAAAAGCCACAGAAAAAATGTCACAGACCATTCACTATCCCTGTCTTGCACCACAGCATGACCCTTAAACCTGCATGACCCACAAATGAAAAAGTGCCAGAAGGCAGTATGATTTGAACCACCATTTTAGTTGAACTGGACATTGACTATACCTGTCCTGGGCCACAGCATGAGCCCCAAACCTGCATGACCCCCAGAGATTTAACAAGTGCCGCAAAAAGGAGTTCTTTGAACCACCATTTTAGTTGAACTGGACATTAACTATATCTGTCCTGTACAGCAGTATGACCATTAAACCTGTCTGATCCACAGATTAAAAAGTGCTGGGAAAAGGAGTCATTGAACCACCATTTTAGTTAAACTGGACATTGTCAATATCTGTACTGGACCGCAGTATGACCATTAAACCTGTCTGACCCACAGATTAAAAAAGTGCTGGAAAAAGGAGTCTTTCAACCACCATTTTAGTTTCACTGGACATAGACTATCCCTGTCCTGGACCACAGCATGAGCCCCAAACCTTCATGACCCCCAGATTAAAAAGTGCCGGAAAAAGGAGTCTTTGAACCACCATTTTAGTTGAACTGGACATTGACTATACCTGTCCTGGGTAACCTACATCTGTTCAAGTCTTCCTGTACCTCCCTTGTACAATTCAGAGGAATTTTATAGTTTAATAGTTTAATTCTAGAAAACACATTTTTAAAATAGGATGGAATCCCACCACATCTTTGTTTCTCTTTTTTTAAATGTATTAAATGGGTTGTCTCAATACAGGGATTGCTAGCTATGTTAAAGATCTTGCAAAAAACAAGTCATTTTGGGCAATTTTGTGTCCATTAACAGTGCCTACCTATTCCTGTTTTTGACAGCACCATCCCCAACTTTTGACAATTGTGAAGAACAATGTCTGTTAGAAACAACATTTTTTATAATAGGACCTGTAGTATAGCTGCATTTTACAGCAAAATGCCCCCAAAAATTCAAAACATGACCATTGAGCCACTTTTGACAATTGTGAAGAACAAATGTCTATTAGAAACCACATTTTTTAGAATACGACCTGTAGTATAGCGGCATTTCACAGCAAATGCCCCAAAAATTCAAAAACATGCCCCTTCAGCACTTTTGACAATTGTGAAGAACAAATGTCTGTTAAAAAACCCCAATTTTTTTTTATAATAGGACCTGTAGTATAGCTGCATTTCACAGCAAAATGCCCCCAAAAATTCAAAACATGACCCTTCAGCCACTTTTGACAATTGTGAAGAACAAATGTCTATTAGAAACCACATTTTTTTTATAATAGGACCTGTAGTATTGGTGCATTGCACAGCAAAATGCCCAAAAATTCAAAACATGACCCTTCAGCCACTTTTGACAATTGTGAAGAACAAATGTCTGTTAAAATTTTTTGGGGAATAGGACCTGTAGTATTGCTGCATTTCAAAGCAGCATGACCCAAAAAAATTATAAAAATGACTTTTCAGCCACTGTTAAAAATTGTGAGGGAGAAATGCCACTTAGAAGCCACATTTCTGTTCCAAAGGACCACAATTATAGCTGTATCTCACAGCACATGACCCAAACCATTGACAATGCGAAAAATTCCAAAGGATGAAGTGAGTAAATGGAATACGGTTTTGTCATGAAAAACCCTTTGGTGTTTTTTACAAGTCTCTTCACAGCCAAAAACCCGCAAAATGAACTTTTGGGAACTGAGAATAAAAATTGCAGTAAGAAAATTTTCATTTTAAAAAAAGTTTTCAAGAGGACCCTTTCGTTTGAAGAGGAATGTATAGTAGACCAGCAACTAATCGGTGACCTCGGAAATTGGAGCCACAACATCATCAGAGATCCATGCCTGATTCATCTTGATGAACATCAAACGATCCACATTATATGTGGAAAGCCGGATGCGTTTGTCTGTAATGACTCCTCCAGCTGTGCTGAGGTCCGCTCAGATATGACGCTGGCTGCTGGGCAGGACAACACCTCTATGGCGTGGCGAGCGAGCTGGGCCATTCATCCATTATGGATACCTAGAAGTCGATTGGGTCCAGAAACATCCCAAAAACATCGGTGTTGAGAGCAGATAGTCGTGCACCATGATCTTAAGCTGGTTCTGTGTGTTGGATGTGTTCACTGCAATACATGCATTGGTGAGGTGGTAAATAAAGATTGCCAGAGGTCACCATTAGGCTTCTGCCAATTCCCTGCGTGCCGCTATGGTATTGGCACCCCACTGATGTCACGCGCTGAGTTTTTCCCACCGGACATTTGAGAAGTGAAGCAGAGCAAAGATGTTCCAGTTGATCAATCAGCAAGGTCTCCATTTCCGCATTTTATTTCCTTTTTTGGGTGGGTGGAAGGAAAGTGCTGAGATTTGTTTTGTCCCGGGGATCCAGGGGGTGGCCCCCCAGAAAATGTTGTTCTTTTTGTGGCCTTAATGCGGGGATATGTTGGAGGAAATGGAGATCCAAGATCTGTGAGGATGGGCCTTGTTTTCCAAGCTCTGGGTGGGGGCCCCAGCAAACTGATCTTCTCATCTTCCTCCTCCACCTCCCAAAATTTGGCCAACTCTTTCCAAGGCAGGGACATCGTAACGTCGGTGTCCCGGGAAAACCTCCTCCTCCGTTCCCCTTGCAAAGCTTCAACACAGCCCTGAGCCTAGATGAGCACCCTGAGAAATGATGCCCGCCCTTGCACTAGCCCTGGACCCGAACCATGCCTAATGAAGACGATAAAATGAGAAATGTCGGGCCTTGTGGATTCGCGGAGAGAAAGGCCCCGTGTCCGCATCTGGCCCTTTTTCCTCCCCCTTGCTGGTGGGAGTGATTTTAGAGTGTTAACGATCGTTCCAGAACTAAGTCACCCAATGTCTGTGAAAGGGCATTGTCCGCATGACCATTTGGTGGCTTCTTAAAAAACTGGAAGGATGGTGCAGACCCTTTTTCCCCCTGCTGCACTTCGGTGGCTCAAACCCGGGGTCCGCCCCGTGCTTGTCGGGCCCATAAGTCACTTCGTACTGGTAAGGGCATTGCGCTGCTGCCACAATCGTTGGGCTGTGGGGGGTTTGATTTCCGGGTGTCCCCACGTCAAAACGAGACGGTTGAGGGGGGCCAAACTGACGCTGCAAGGCCAGGCGGGATGAAGCGGGGTGCAAACGGCGGAAGTGTGATTCAGCCCCCGGCCTTACTAGAGGCTTCCAGCCCTGGGTAGCTATTGGGAATTTTGGACGAAAGGGTTTCTGAATGTGCCGGGCAAGGGTGTGCCCCAGCCTACCGCAAAAAGGGGGGGCCGAGATTTCGCCCGTTATCGCACCCACCTTGCTGGCAAAGGTTCTTGGCCCCCCACCCGCGTCGGTCTTTTTTGCGGGGCCGTCCACAGCTCCTGACCTGTGTTGGACGGTCTAAAAGCGTTAATTTAAACCACCCCTGGTTTTTTGGGGCCCCGGGTGGAAAAGAGGGCCCTTGGGAAAAAACCCCCTGCACCATCCCGCGGTTTTGAAAGATGCCCCGAGCTTGAGAGCCACTGTACCCAGAGACATAAAACCGCTCCCCCAGGGCTGTCAAGAGTATAGCGGCCTTGGCCGTGCTTTAGTCCAATGTGTCGGTGGTCAGGGATTTTTCCGGACAAGATGCAGACAAAGGGGCTTGAAATTTTAGACCCCGTGGTGGCCAGGGCAGGGACGGCTTTTTGGCAAAGAAATGTGCTGGGCATCTGGTGTTGGGGGCGGGAAGGGCCATGAGTGGTGGAACCCTCTGTTCACCAGACGGAAAAGGAAAACATTTCCAAGGCCAAAAGCCTGGAAACCCGACATTCAGGCTTTTGGCTTTGGGAGGGTTTTGGGGTTTTAAAGTGTTTCTTCTGCTCCCAAACCCCTGGAAACGAAGGCTGGCTGCTAGGGGCCGCTGTATGGCGTGCAGTCGTCAATGGCGGAAGGAGAAGGGGTAGGATGGGGTCTTGGTGGTGTGGTGGTATCGGGAAAAGGTAAAGGTGAAGCGGAGGCTGATCCCTGATCATGATTTGAGGGGACTGGGCAGTGAGGAACGCTTGGTGGTGGCAGGGAGGAGGAGGCAGGACAGGGGTTTGGACGTGGTTGGGAAAGCCCCGGATGGGTTTTGGGGCCTTTTTTGGAAGTGTTCCCCTCCTTTTAATCTTGATTCGCTGCATGTGACTGACATGTTGGTGGTGGTTAAAACCTAAGATTTTGCCTCTATTTGGTTTACGGGAAAGGCGGCATATGAATGTGGGTGAATCAAGGCTTTCTCAAAGAAGGCCAGGTTGAGAGGTCTGGCTTTTGAGGCGATAAGCGAGGAGCGGGGGTTTTATGCCCTGGTGGCGGAATATATCAGGGATTCTGCGACCCCCCCCCCTTTTTGAGGTGGGAAACCTACTGACACACCCCATTTATTTCCTCCTCGTCCCTGGAAGCGAAGCAAATTCTGCTTGGAAAAAAACCCCGTTTTTTTGCAATGTCGTCAAAATCTTCATCAACAAGGTGACTTGGTCGTCTGAATTCTGCATCCGGCTCAAGCAACATGGACGCAAGGGTTTGCCGACGCCGGGGTTTTTTTCGATTGACCCGGTTCCTTTTCCCCCTTGATGGCTCAGAACTGGGGGTCAAGGGGAGACAAATTTCCCCTTTGGATCTTGGGGCTTTGGGGAAAAGCTTTGACCCCCCACGCATTTTGTCTCAAAGGGTCTTCAGAAAATGGATTATCCCCGTGGTGGGTAAGGTTGAATTTGGGGTGCCCTTGCTTCATGTTGGATGGTGCTGTGATGCTGTGCGAATTTGTGGTGTGCTGGGAGGACGAGGAGGTAAAAGATGCTGGGGTGCAGGTTGCATTAACCCTGAAAAACACATTGCGAAAATGTTCTTATGAGATTCACGGGCCCCCGATCCCGGATGACAGGCCTGACGGTCTGCAAACGACGATCATGGTTGCTGTTGTGCAGATGGAAAGGGGCACCCCCTCTCGTACCTCTACTCCAAATTTCTCCCGTCTTTGAGCTTACCCCCTGATTTCATCCATGTTTAGAAAGATAAAAATTTGAGGGGTATGGAAGGTTTTGGAAGTCTCTTATTAAAAAAACGGCAAATCACAGTTTATAAAACTCTTAAATTTCCTCAGCCAACTAGGGGTTAGAAATGAAAAAGTTTTTGCGAATACTGTGAAAAAGCGGGTTTTGGAAGTACCATAAAACAAAATCAAAAGTGTTCCTCCTTCAGTCCGGGATTTACAAATGCCCAGTAGGGTAGGAATTGTTGTTTTCACCAAAATTTTTACAAGGCGCTTCTGCGCCGAAAATGAGATTTAACAAGCCCAATAAAAAAATTTTTAGAAGTTACACGGATGAGAAATTGTGTTTTTTGCAGCAATGACAAACGAGAAAAAGTTCTAGAAAATTTTTTATCGAATTGTGACAGTGGCTTTTGAAAAAAAAAAAAAAAGTTTAAACAGCTATTTAAAGTATTCGGATAATAAAAGGTTTTTTTGCACCCAAAATACCACCTGCGGTGCGCTAAAAATTTTGTATTCAAATTTAAGTGCAAGGTGCCCCTTTTTTTAAACAAAATTGGACTCACCAAGTGAAAGGAAACACCTTGTCTGAAATGTATAGGATAATAAAAGTTGGAGGTTTTGCACCTTTATCAAACCCCACCACCCCCCCACCCCCCCCCCCCCTTGCACCCCCCCCCCCCCCCCCCCCCCCCCCCGTACTTAGAAAATGTCTGTATCTAATATAAGGCGTACTGCACAACAATACAATAGAGATGAATATTTCACAGAAAAAACTAGTTAATAAACTCTCACTATTCAAAGCTGGGTCTAACAAAGTCTGGGTGCACAATATCCCTACTCCTTTAAGAGCCGTCTGTCTGTCTGTGTTCGCCTGCAGCCCCGCCCCATACCAATCCTCCCCCCCCCCTACGACTGTACAGACGCTTAGATGCTCCTTTAAAATTCTCAGCCTAAGTAACTAAAATCTGCAAATATCTAATTACCTAGTTCTAATGTTCACTGCTAAATGATAGCTTTCTGTGTGAACAAATAGGTCCTGTTTGCTAAGCTGTAGTGGAGAGACTAGTACACGTCCTGCTATTATGATACACTCTGACACACACTGATCATGAAAAGGAAGAGCTGTTCTATGTAAAAATGGAGTCATGTGATTTTTCCAGCCAATCGCAACCATACTCATCCATTCATGACGTCGCACATCCAGCTCACCCTGCTCTATTCTCTAAGCTGATTTGCATAGGCCGCCAAATGACAGGAGAGGAAGCGCTGAAAATGGCGCGATGTTAATATGCGCAGATTTTCACCTAAATTATCGCGTGATCGAATAAATCCGATCAACATAAAAATCCGTGCCGATTTCAACTTTGTCGATAATAATCGCTAGTGCTTTCACAAAGGAGCATGGCGGTGTGTGTGGGGTGACGCATGTGACAAAAAAATGCACCAAAGTTTTGGCGCATAATTAGTGGCATAAAAAAAGGACAATCAACTGAAGACATGAACTTAGACTAGACAGTGTAAACAAGTGCCAGATTTTTCAACACCATGATCAATGTTGTTGCATTGTAAGAATACTGTCTATTCTAAGTTTTAGACAGTATTGGATAAATTTGCCCACCTTTCTAATTTTTGTCCTATCTTTTTGACTTTGTTACACAGTATGTGGATGATGATTGTTAAAAATTTCCTCACTTTCATGGTTCTGTAATACGCTCTGGGTTATTTTTCATGTGTTTGTCTATGGGAACATTACCATAAGGCTGCGTTCCCACGGCATCTGGCAAATAACCGGACCGGTGTTTGTCTGTTTTGCGGCCGTGTCCCCACGATGAGCGGAGAAAGACAGCCCTCCCGTCTTCCCATTGAGGTGTTCCATATTCCGTCCGGAAAGTAGGACGGAAAGAATGAACATAGTCAATGTTTTTTGAGCGGAGCCTGCGGCGGGCAAAAAACTGCCGGACGGAAAACCTGTGCAGTGAGTGACGGACTGCACGGGTTTTCAATACGCACCATTGTGCTAATTTTTGGCCGGGATTTTCAGGCGCCTGAAAAACTGCAAATCCGGCTGAAGAAAGTAATCGGCCGAAAAACCCTGGCCAAAAGTGGGGACATGCCCTAAGATATCCATTTGCTGATGCTTCCACATCATTCCTTTGCTGGGTGTCATACAGAGTTAAATGTTAAGTGTGAGAGATGATTCAAGGATGGGAGGGCTGTCCTTCCTATATTACAAACTTTCTCCTAGCCAGCATTTTCAGAGTTACAAGCTTGTAGCAATACTTGTCTTTAGTCCAAAAAGAAAAGCCTATATTCAGGTCTATTTTAACTACTTTCTGCTTTCTGGATAACACAATCCCAGTGAGAAAGGTTTATTTGCGGAGTTTGGTTTTCAGTCCCACCTTAGAGTATGTCACCCTGTTTAAGATATCAGCCCTGTATTTACCAGCTGCGACCTTTCCTATGGGTGGGAAGAGATAATTCTTACAGTGTGTGTCAGGAACATCACATGTTAGAATGAAAAATTTCAATCATATGCAGTAGCAATGACAGATTATAGTTCTTTAAAGGGTGGCTGTATCACACATTGCTGTGTTTACAGAGCCACAGACAAACTTCAGGACTCCATTTACTTGGTTAGGCTGTGGTAGGTTCTTACAAACCTCTGCTATTTCTAGCTGATGGCTATTTACAGCGTGATAAATGAGTGCGGAGTTTGAAAATTAGTAATGCACAAGGCTGAAAGATCTTAAGTAGTTAAGGCCTTTCAGTAAGAAATATAAATGAGCTATTTATTTCTTGATAAGGAACATGAGTGTGAGGGGGTGATGTCACCATCCCATTACACTGCTTTAGCTTGTAAGAGCATAGAGAGGTGGTAAGCTAATTGGGAAGCTTGTGTACATAATCAGGAGAAATAGTCTGTTTTCTAACTCTAAAGAGAAGTGAAAATCAGAAAAACATAAAAAAATGCATTTTTTAATAGTCTTTATTTTACCTTTGCCTTCAAGTTTAAAGCTAATCATTTAAATGGTGAATATATCCTTTGAAGGACTCTGTGGAGGTTGATGAAATTTTGGACCCATTTCCTTATGTACCGTCTAACAACTCTGCAGTTCACTTAAAATATTGCCTCCAAAAATCACTGGGAAGCTGATTAATAGTGAACTTAAAAAATATTACTGTCATGATTGTGCTGAAATACCCCCGGTTTTGGCTCTAGGTCGCCAACCACGGCCGGTACGGCGTAAACCTTGGTTTTTTGACCTAGTACTTTGTGTTGATGGTTCTAGTGTGAACTGGAGAGTTTTTCTGTTCTTGGTGCTGATTGATTCCTGGCCAACGCTCCATGGCCAGGAATCTTCAGCACACTTTTAGTTAACTTGTTTGTTTTTGAGTGATTAGATTTTTCTCCTATCTGGTCTTTTGTTCCTTCTACCTTTTGCCTGGACTCCTGTGTTACCCCCTTTTGCCTCACGCTTCTGTGTCTTGCTGCCCGTTCCGTTACCGACTTTGGACTGCTGACCACGGTGTACTTGTTCTGTGGTTGTTTGTCCCTGTCTGCACTTTGCTCAGTTGCAGGATAGTAGTCTTATGGTTGGGGTCCGGCCTATTAAGGAGTCGGGTTCCTCAAAAAGGCGCAGGGACAGGGACACAGTGTCTAGGGCCCACTTGTCCGTGTTGTCTTTTGTGTGGGTCCTGACAGTCCCTGACAATTACGAGATAAAGGCACTTTTTGAGAATTCACTGAACAAAGAGTAGCCAACTTAAATAGTCAACAACTTCCTTATTTTTTTACCTTATATATATAGTTTTTTTTTTCATTTCTAATTTTTGTTTTACAAGTTTTTTCCTTCTTTATGCTGACTTTTATTCTGAAAAACATTGTATCTAGAGATGGGCGAATTGGATATTCTAACGATGTGGTATTTCGTTTTAGTATTTCAGGAAAACTTGTCGCTGTCGGAAACGAAGTCGAAACTTTGGGGTACTTCGGGTGAACGAAGTGTGCTTTTGATTGATTAAATGGCTGCGAGACATGGCGATACATGGGGCAAGCTACTCTGGGTGGAGAGGGCATAGCCTGCATGGGACATGTGCAGGATGATGAAGCCAATCAGAGGACCGGCGGGATTCTGTGACGTCACGCACTATATAAGTCCGGGCGCGACCGCCGGGAGCTCACACTCCTTTCTCACTGTGTCATCAGGGAAGGTGCTGCCGCGGCTGATAGCTTCTTACTGAAGAATTGGTTTTTATATAGCGTTTTCTGTGGGGGTGTCTCAGCTTGTCTCAGAGAGGACTGTGTCACTTAATGTCTATTTCTAATTTTTTGGTTATTGGTCTGAAATCCAGTGTGCGTCCACTGCAGTCTGCATTATACAATTCAAAATCCAAGTGGGATCTAAGCCAGTCCTGTTGTATTCATTTAAGAAAAGCGTTTTTACAATTACCAAATACCACTTCAATTTTGGCTGCTCAATTCTATTGCGCAATTTTACATCCAGGGGTTAATTAAGGCGTTGTTTTGCTGGTGTGCTGACCCCAAGGAAAACCCGTCTGTGACTTTTTCAACGCCAAAATATAAAATTTTTCCTGTAGCCTAATTCACATGACAAAGGTTAATTACACAACTGTTCTCTTTTGTGTGGCGCAGAAAACACGCAATTGTACTCGCTACAATGCTACTATTTATTTTGTTGCCGGCCTCAATTCTTTGGCGCAATTTTACATCCAGGGGTTAATTATTACCTTTAAGCGTTGTTTTTGCTGGTGTGCTGACCCAAGAAGGAAACCGTCTTTTCAACGGCCAAAATATATGAAGAATTTTGAGATCCTGTAGCTAATTCACAAGCAAAGGTTAATTACATCTGTATTATTTTTGTGTTTGGCGTATGGAAAAACACGCAATTGTAACACGCTACGAAAGCTACTATTTTGTGCGGCCAATTCTTTGGTGCCAATTTACTTCCAGGGGGTTGATTTATTAAGCGTCGTTTTGCTGGTGTGCTGACAAAATAAACCGTTCTTTTTCAACGCCTGAAGAAATACTATACATATTGTCATGTAGCCTAATTCATGTCCGAAGGTTATATTAAGGCCTGTTTGATGCTTTACTGTTATAGTGTTAAAAACACATTAGTGGTGTTTTTAAAACGACATCAGTATACAAGTAAATTTCTTCTGGCCATTTGTGGAGACGACAATTGTATATCCAAGGGTTAACCAAGCTTGTTACTGGGTTCATTTGGGAGTCAAAAAAACAGGGTGTATGTATTTATCATTACAGACATCATCATCAAACAGTGTTTTTTTGTTGTCTGTACATTATAGAACAAACAGTAGTCAGACAGAGGGTGGCAGGCTCTCTGCAACCGCTCGAGTGGGCAGTGGCACAAAAACATTCCTGGAACAGGCCCAGGTCGCTGCACAGCAACGGGGACGTTCGCAGCAGGGGCAAACTCGTTTTATTGAGGCCACAACTGCGTGAAATCTGCGTGCCCGTGTGTTGTTCCAGTGTACCCAAGGGTTTCTGTGATGGTTGGACTAGGTCATCATCTTCCTCCCAGATGTCATCTAGACAAACCCCAAGCCAAGTTCTTGTCGGTGGGGGAAACCTCAGATCCACAAATCCATTAGTTGGCATGGCTGTTAAGGGAGGGAGTTGACAGTGGCATGCGGCTTCGCAGACCTGTGCCGTCAGCCCGCCTCTTGTCCCATCCGGTGCTCCCCAGCCTTAGGATATGCTACTATGTGGTCAGGGCGCTCAGCGCCACTATATAGCGAGGGCTGAAATACTAACTTGGAGGGAGGGCAGTCAGAGATACTTTGGCAGCGAAGAAAATGGACAATAATCGCCTGCTTCTTGCAGTAAGGCGGCCAAAGTATAGATGTGGAGAGTGAGAGCATGGGAGAGTGGTTCAGTTGGTGAGTGGTCAGCCTCGGCATACCAAGACGGTGATGTGGACAGCGAGTGACGATGAACACAAATAGATGATGATGTTAGCGACCGCACTTGGGAGACGGGTGAGGCAAGGGTTCATCATCGTCAGTGAGAGACGTGGGCGTCAGCTTGCGTCGTCAGGCAGAACAGCGCAGCCAGCAAGTGGGTCGTGTGGCCTTGAGTCAGAGGATGCAGCTGTGTGAGGTCGGGAGCCAAGCTAGGCACGGCGGTAAAAAACCGCTTTGCCGGGTCAAGAAAGTAGCGGCAAGGGGTTTTATACTCAGAGAGGCAGCGGCGGCAGTAGTCACTCAGTGCGGTGCGGTGGCGGTAAAATCCGAGATTCGGCGCGGTGTGGCAGTTCTTTGCTAAGACACCGGAGGAGATCCGCGATATATGGTTATATGTAGAATTCTGTAAGCAGAATGTGATGTAAGTAAGCGTGGCCAGGGAGTAACTGTTGGCACCACGGCCCCTGCGTCAACACATGCAGCGTCACCATCCAAGTGGCCTGGAGAGTATACGGTTCTGCTTCTAGAGTGTGTTGTTGGTCCAGTCTGCGCGCTCAGCTGGCAACATGCCGCTCAGCTGCAGCACGCGCCCAAGGTGGCATCTGCATTGCCATGTGCAGCCAGTCAACGCGTCTCCTACCAGACCTCTGCATGAAGGCGAAGCTTGTTTCTCTTTGACATCATTCTCCCAGTCAAGATGCTCTCCTGCGCTCCTCGGATACTCATGGCGCCAGCTGTCGCTTTTTCTCAGCAGTGCTTTGACTTGTCAGAAAGAGAGACAACAGTAATGGGTCCACACCAATCACTATAGGGTTTTGCCTATGCAGGGTTGCGTGACCGTAGCTCTGTAGATACATAGTTGTTGGTTACTGCAGTGTCCCCTCCCTTTCAAATGGTGGACTTGCTAGTCCGTTCAGAGAATCTAATGGCTTGTGGGCCCAGCGAGTTGGATGAGTTCCAAGCTCCGTAATTTCTTTGCTAATAGGGCGGATTGCGTGTAAAGTGATCAGCAGACTTCTTAATATGTGTAAGACAGAATTAAAGGCGGGGTCTCAGTACCTGAGCCTTATCGGTTTGTTCAAGGTGCCACGGGGGAACGTCGGATGCTGTAACACGCGGGTCAAGGGCAGGTACATGTCCTTTACGGCTCCGCCTCATATGGGTGTAATGTTGCGAGATACGGGCACCATGGCAACCAACAAAATGTGGCTCAGGAGTCGACGCCTTTCTGGCCAGTATCATCGTGTCTCGCAAAAAACTGCTGCTCCTGCGGACTCTATGTCAGTCTCCCTCCTCAGGTGTCGCCACGCCACGCTCCAAGACCGCATTCTCGTGCGCAGGTCTTCCGATCGAAGTACTGCTCCTTCATACACATGTGTAAGGGCACAGCTGGTTGTCCCGCTTGTTCTTACCACTTGGCTAGTGCTCTCGTTAGCGGAACGAAGTGCACACAGGGGTAGGAACCCTGCTCCGGTCAAGCAGCTAGAAATCGTTGTGTGGCTTTTCCGCCGTCCAACTGCAAATCGGAACCATGGTGACAGACAATGAGAGTAGAGGAACAATGGTGTATGCGCTTGACGGAGGAGGGATGGTCCATGCGCCCTGCACATGGCGTCACGTGTTCAATCTGGTCGTGAATAGGTTCCTGAAGTCTTCCACCGATGTGCATGAACATTCTTGAAATGGCCAGGGAAACTGTGCATGATTTATCATTCGTTACTAAGCCAGGAAGACGCCCTCTCCTCGAGTGTTGCTAGCACGCTCACCTAGAACGGCCTCCCCAAAACACTCTTATATGCGATGTTTCCACCCGCTGGAATTCCAGCCTGCACAGTTGGACGAGTATGTTCACAGAGAAAGGCCATAACGATTTTTTGTTGAATCCAGGCAGACAGAAAGTTACTCCCCTGTGTAACTTTGATGTTCAGCAGTGGCGGTGTAGTTCACAGCGGAGAAGAATACCTGCCGTTTGTTGAGGCCATTCGAGAGAAGGCGACGTTATTTGTCAGTCGCCAGGTCTACGGGATGATTAATAACATCATTCTACTGCTTGCATGTCTCTGAACAGATGCTGAAAAAAACGTCTTGGGCGGGGGATTGAGACGTGGGACTACATCTCGTGGCCACATGCAGTTCCGGTGGGACTGAAGGAGGGGAGGAGGAGGACATCTGGAGCAGAAGCATTGTCTTATGGAGAGAGTGGATTTCTACCCAGGTGACAAGAGAGGAGGAGCAGGAGAGCTGGAGGGGTGGATGGTAGATGAGGAAGACGAGGCAGATGACCCCAACCACCTGGCCAGTTATACAGTGAAATGGAGGGGCAGGAGGCAGCCCCTTCGGAGTACTTGTGCAGATGGCCCGCAGCATGTTATTTGCTGGCTAATGACAGCGCCGCGAATAGTCTAGCATCCGGCAGAGGGTGACTTCTGGCTCTCATCCCTATTGGACCCCGGCTACCGGTCCAAAATGGGAGCTTTTTCCCAGCTACATGAGAGGGGAAGACAACTCAATACTATAGGGAAATCCTCCATATCAGTGGCTGCTGCCTATGTGCGGCATCCGTCTCCTCTGACAGGTCTGGACGCGTGTAGTGATGGTTCCTCAGTTGCTCACGTACTACTGCCGCGGCTGTCTGGGGAAAGTGGGGGGGATAGGAGCAGTACCAGCTCCATCAGTGAGTAAACCTAAGTGCTGGTGTCACTGATGGCAGCTTCTTCACCCGCCTAGTGAGGAGGGCAGTCGCCAGCAGCAGGACTGGAGCAGTCCCTGAACCAACAGGTTGTGCCTACTTCGGACAGCACTCTGCCACCTTCCAGTTAGAAGATTCCGCAGGACTACTGGGCAGCCAAAACTGAGATGTGTGGCCGCAACTTGCGGAGTTTGCAGTGGAGAAGCTGTCCTGCCCGGCCAGTAGCGTGGCATCAGAGCGGGGTGTTCAGTGCGGCGGGGGCCATCGTTACCCAAGGAGAACCCGCATGTTCCACGGGAAATGTGGGAAACGACTGACCTTTGTCAAGTTGAATCAGGCGTG
This sequence comes from Phyllomedusa bahiana, assembly GCA_025379985.1. NCBI lineage: Eukaryota > Metazoa > Chordata > Amphibia > Anura > Hylidae > Phyllomedusa > Phyllomedusa bahiana. The sequence continues at coordinate 142,334 of JAODAL010004859.1, forward strand.
GAATCGGCCAGGATTTCCCACAAACCAATGCATTAGGCATCAGTCTGGGTGTCAAATACCTGCGCCTCAGCCCTCCTATTCTGATGCGCCACCCAACCTGATGCCACCACACTCTGCTGACAGGTTTCTCCATCTGCCTACCACCATCTTTACCAGGGACTGTATTGCACCCACCTCAACACTCTGTCATTGTGCCACTCTATTGATGACCTCTTGCTGCTGCTGCTGTGGCTGTTTGCCGTGTCATCCACACTGTGTCATTGTGCCACTGTCTGACCTCAGGCTGCTGCTGTGGCTGCTGCCATGTCCTCCACCTGTGGTCTATTGTGCCACTGCCTCGACCTCATGCTTCGGGGCTGCCGCCGTGACCTCCGCACTCTCATCTTTGTGCCACTCTGTGGCTTTCCTACTGTTTTTGCCACCTCCAGAATGTCATTGTGTACATGCCTGTCTCATGCTGCTTGCTGTCGTGGACCTCCCACACTGTGTGTTGTGCCACTGTGTGGCACCTAATGCTGTTTTGCCGCCTCCAGAATGTCATTGTGCCACTGCTGATTCATGCTGCTGCTGTCGTGACCTCCTCACTGTTCATTGTGCCACTTGTGGCAAATGACTGTTTAGCCACCTCCAAGATGTCATTGTGCCACTGCCTGCGTCTCATACTGCTGCCGCCGGTGACCTCCACACTGTGTGATTGTGCCTACTCTGTGGCCTAATGCTGTTTTGCCGCTCGCATGAGAAGATTGTCATGTTGCCCACTGGCTGATTCTTGCTGTCTGCTGTCGTGACCTCACACTGTATCATTGTTGCACTTTGTGGCCTAATACTGTTTAGCCTCTGCAGAATGTATTGTGCCACTCGCGCCCTGAACTTCTTACTGCTTTGCGCCGGTCGCCGTGACCTCCACACTGTGTGATTGTGACACTCTGTGGCCTAAATTACTGTTTGCCGCTATCCAGATGTCTTTGTTTTTTTTTGGGGGCCACCCTCCCACTGCCCTGATCTGTTCATTGCTGCTGCTGCCGTGACCTCCACACTGTATCATTGGTGCCACCTCTGTGGCTTATTACTGTTCTTTTGCTGCCTCCAGAAATCATTGTGCCACTGCCTGATCTCATGCTGCTGCTGTCGTGACCTTTACACTGTATCATTGTGCCACTCTGTGGCCTAATACTGTTTTGAGCCTCCAGAATGTCCATTGTGCCACTGCCCTGACTCATACTGCTGCAGCCGTGACCTCCACACTGTGTGATTTTGCCACTCTGTGGCCTCTAATACTGTTTGCCGCCTCCGAATGTCATTGTGCCACTGCCTGATCTCTTACTGCTGCCGCCGTGACCTCCACACTGTGTGATTGTTGCCACTCTGTGGCCTAATAAGTTTTGCCGCCTCCAGATAATGTATAATTGTGCACTGCCTGAAATCTCATGCTGCGCTGTCGTGACCTCCACACTGTATTCATTAGTGCCACTCTGTGGCTAATTTACTGTTTTGCCTCCTCCAGAATGGCATTTGTGCCATGCCGACCCAGTGACTGCTGCCGCCGTGACCTCCACACTGTGTGATTGTGCCACTCTGTGGCCCTAATACTGTTTTGCCGCCTCCAGAATGACATTGTGCCACTTGCCTGATCATACTGATGCCGCCTGTGACCTCCTCACTGTTGTGATTGTGCCACTCTGTGGCCCTAATACTGTTTAGCCGCTCCAGAATGTCATTGTGCCACTGCCTGATTCTTACTGCTGCTGCCGTGACACTCCACACTGGTGTGTTTGTGACACTCACTCTGTGGCTAATACTGGTTTTCCGCCCCAGGAATGTCATTGTGCCACTGCCTGATCTCATGCTGCTGCTGTCGTGACCTCACACTGTATCATTGTGACACTCTGTGGCTTCCTCGTGTTTTGCCACCTCCAGAATGTCATTGTGCACAACTGCCTGTCTCATGCTTGCTGTGGCTGCCGCCGGTCACCTCCACACTCTGTCACTAAATGTTGCCACCTGAAGCTCTCAGCTTGTTTTTTCCAGCTTTCGTCTGGCATGACTTTATCAGGGCTTCTTCCCGCTTGAGTTTTTTGGTCAGTTTTCCCTCTTAAGTGCCCAGGGAATTTTATAGTGAAGATGATTCTAAAGCGGCGGATAGTCATCTGCGTTGTCATACTAAAACACAACATTGTATGAAGACTCAAACCAAGATTCCCTCTCCATATGATAAGCATGGCACAACATTCTACAGCCATCCCTGCAGGGCTCTGTGCAGCCTTGAATATAGCTATTTTTAAGAGATTTGTGCCGAAAGTAATTCGATAGACATCGATTTATTTTTGTCGGAAATTCGGCAGAAGTGAATAAAACCGAATCGAAGTTTTTGAGAAATTGACCCGAACTCTTAATTGCTCATCCCTTTTTAACAATTAGGCTTAAACTTCAACCAATATTTTCCAAATACACCAATAAACCCAACAAAACTTCCAAAATCTACAACCATATACTACATCTATTAATCCCATTACTACCCCTCCCCCCACTACCAAACCATTATTCAATCGTGATACAGTATACAACCCTAACTCACCGCTTTGCTCCATGTCCCAACCCCACCACCACCTCTCACCCTTGCCCCTATGTTTAACTCTTTCTTATGTGTATTTATCATCTTCTTCCTCCTCACGCCATCAACACTTCTCCCTCAATATGCCTCCCTAGATCTCTCTCTCTCTCCCCCATTCTCTTCCATAGTTAATACATACGCAAGATTCTGTCTTACTCGTCCCATTCCACTTCACTGTATATACATCTCTTCTTTCTCACATATCCCGACAGCGCCAACATGAGACTCATGTATTGTCTGTGCTTTATCAGATACTTTTTTAAAAACTTTACTAACTTCTCAATCAACCTACAATCCCTCTTACCTTCCAAAACCGCTCACTCCACTGTCTTACCTCTAAATAATGTAACACCATCCTCTCACACTCGGTCAATAGAGACTAACATTAGTACGCATCTATACCACTCAACATAATTTAACTGTCTCCCTACCATCACTCCCGCCAAGATAAACATACCTCTCAGCTATTACCCTCACATCAGAGAGATAACTCACCTCCACCACCACCTATAGATATATATTTCCTTCCCCCCACTCCCTCTCCACACACACTCAGCTGAAACTCACACCCCCCTCCCCACGCACTCTCATGTATATGACACCCCTCCCACTCTCCCCTCCCCCATTAACTAAATGTCTACTGTATACTCCCCCTGCTACATGATATACATCACACCGAGTATCTAGATATTCAGATTCTTATCGCTCTCTCACACTCTCTTCCCCACCCACAGACCCCATCAATAGAGTCACATTCCCCACCTGTCCACATCGCGCCTCGATACACTCTATCCACCCATATCCTAAACTCTCCCACAACCCCCCCCCCTTTTCCTAAAATCATATGTACCCTCCACACTCTCACCACATTCACTATCAGCGACATATATAGACCCATTAAAAATACCCGCACTCTCTCGCTCTCAGATCCCCCCCCTCCCCCCTCCCACCGCCCCAAGACCCCCACCATAGACCCCCCCTTGTAGAGACACATACAACCCACCTACCTCTTAACACAATATCAGTGTGTGTGTGATAGACTCTCCGAGATATATACGCACACTCACAACAACCACCACACAATCTCTCGCACGCTCACTCACTCAGATACACTCTAGCTCGCATATACACCAAACACCATCACCCTATCTCTCTCTCTACCTTTGTGTGTCACTCTCCCCCACTCTCACATATATATATCCCACCCCTCCCCTCTCATCACCTCGCTATAATCTCCCTCCTCACTCCCCTCTCCAATCCCCCCCTCCACTCACCCTGTTATATAAAGATATATGATAGAAGATATATATACCTACATCGTCCCCCTAAATACTCCCCCAAATCCACCAACCCCATTTCCACCCAACTTACCAAACAGATAGTCACCCACATTCTAGAGAATTACCCCCTATCACCACCCCACCCCCAAAAACCTACCACAACCATAAAAAAACCAAATTTCACTTCCTCAAATAAAACAACCCTATAAGATACTCACCCCCCCCCCCCCATGTCACACCCCCCCCCTCCCCCCCCCTCCTATATATAGAGATATATAATTCCTAAATCCCCCCTATTCACACCCCCCACTAAAATCCATCCCCCTGTCTCTCCGCTACGCCGACAAACACATCACCCCCCTCGCTCTCTCGCCTCCTCCATCACTCGCTCACCCCCCCCAACCAATACCCTATACTCTCACTCGCTACTCTCATAGATTGTGTAGAAAAAACATACTGTGATAGATACAGAATAAATAGAGAGAGATATAGCAGACTCTTCACTTAATATGCGTACTCTTGACACAGAGATCCTCCTCCACCCCCTCCCCCCCCCCTCCATAATATACGATAGAAGAGATATACATTACAATATTTACAAATACTCATACTACAACAACCACCTTAAGATAGATATTATATACAATGATGATAGCAAAAATGAACAAAAAATAAAATAACATTACCCCCACTAATACCCTTAATCCCCTCCAATACCACCCTAACCTATACCCCTCTATATCCCCACCTCGCATCTGTTCACTGTCCTCAGACGCACCCCCCCCCCCACCCCCCCCCGGCCCCAAAAAGAGCCCCGCCCCCACCTTTTTAATTCATATCGCTCCTCTCCAGCAATTAATGAACCATCTAGTGTGTGTGTGTGTTGAGACCATATCTTGACTGTGTGTGTGGCTCCAGTGTGCCACTCGCGCGTCACACGAAGTAATCTATATAGCACACGCGACGCACTCCATTTAATTCTTAGAGAGACAGGTAGGGTACTCTACTCGCCTGTGTTGACGATAGTATAGTTATCTCCCGCTAGCGCCGCTCTACTTTTGTGACCATGTCCTCAGGCAGGCTATTCCCAGATTCACAGTTCTTACGTGGAAGGATGCTCACCTTGTAGATTGAATCCTTTTTTCTCTGAGATCGAAGGGAATGTCCCTTGTCTTTATGATGTGGGGCTTCATGAAATTAATTTTTCCCCATACTTTTTGTGGGGACCATTTATATATTTATAACATTATTCATGTCCCCCCGAAGCCATCTTTTCTCATGACTAAATTGTAGTTCAATTCTACTAACCTCTTCCTCATAATAAGTATGCTCCATTTCCCCTTAAAAGTTTGGGTGCTCGTCTGTGTACTCTATCTAGCTTCATTACATCTCTTCTATAAAAACTGGGGCCCAGAACTGAACAGCATTATTCTAAGTGAGGTGCACCAAATGCTTTGTACTGCATGCGATTTAATCCTTGTCCCACGAGTCTCAATGCTCTTTTTAATACACTGCAATATCGTACTTGCCTAGAGTTTTTCTCCCCTCTAGGACATATGATGATTGTTTGATGATTTCTACTCCAGATGCAGAACTTACATGTATCCACACTGACCCCATTTTGCCAAAGTGGAGGCCCAAGCCAACTCAGTGGTATCAAGGGTGTGCTGCTTGCAATTTATGTGTATCTGCCATGAGATTGCACTACCCTGCATAGGCTTGGGTGCTCTTCTGCAATATCGAAACCGTGCTTATTGATCCCATTCCACTATGGATCGATTTGATAAGAGTAGGGACCCAATATCTTGCCAGAGTGAGCACCACACTCACAACGGGGACCACTCAGAGTAGGAGTCATTTACCACCGCCACTCGGAGTACGATCCAACAGGCCAGTTTTTTAATCCAATACACACTGTTATCTCTAACCCAATGGATTCTATTTACCTAACAAACGCTTATGCGGGAACTTGTGTAAATGCCTTTGCAAAGTCTAAAAACACAATATCCACAGCGGCCCCGCTATCCAGACTTCTACTCACCTCTTCATAAGAGGTCTTTTTTTTCTTTCATCTTTGCTTGAGAGTCAGTGCTGTTTACTAGAACCTACATTTTCTTCCACCATAACCTGAAACACCAGATTCCATGAAGTAAAAGTACAAGGTATAAATATTTGTCCCAATGGTTGATGTGTCAAGGAATCTGTTTAGAGATGTCTCTCTTTAAGTGTCTCTATTAAATCCCTGCATAAAGTACTTTAGGGACATTGTCATAAAATTTTTCAGGGGGCATTTATTTTTTTTTATAAAAGGGGGGGGGCTTTAGGTCATATTTACATCTGTGTATTTTCATATCAATAATTTTATCAAACAACAGGTTATCATAATCTTCAATGTACCCCTGTAGGTCCCTATGGTGAACTAATTCTGATTAAGATCCCACTTCCAATTAAAAGCAAACCCAGAAAGTTTCTAGTTCTTTGTTTGCCTTTTTGTCAGAATTCACAGACTGTAATGTAATCTGCCCACAGATTCACAATCCTGTGTTAAGTCCTTGTTGTCCAGTATTTGTATTATTTGAATGCTTTAAATTTAGTAACTTGAAAACATTTAGTTATGGAAATTGCTGTTTGTTAAATCATCTAATAAATTGGTATATTTTTATTTGCAGTGCATTTTTAAATTACAGTTTACTGGTGTAAGATTTTATGAAATGAGCCTCTAGTTATAATTTGTAAAGTTCAATTAGATACAGATGGGATAAAAGGGACCATCCTGGATTTTGACATCCACTCGAGGATACATGACTTCAGCTGATTCAACAGTTGTTTGCTCATTGTATGCACTTGGGGTGACATGTCAGAAAAGAGGCGCCACCACGCCCGTTTTAAGGCACATTAAATGAGTGCATAGTGCGTCTGAATGAAAGAACCTGTCAAAAATCTGTCATGTAGGATACCTTCCATAGTATAATTGATGCGCCTAATCTAGGCACACAGCATAATTTAGGTACATAGCATATCATTGCTAGCTTATTTGATCCGCCTACTTTAGGCGCTTTCAAATGTGTCGTGCCTGGCATTTTATGCGATATAGAGAGATGAGTTTGGTGTTGTACAACAGTTCATTTATATAGAGAATAGGACGTCAACAGTTTTTAGTGCAAAATACACCCAAAAAATGGTGCAGCCCTAATGGGACATGTCACCCTTGGTCTTTTGGTCTGCACTGTGCAGTGTCACTTCTGCTCTATTGACAGCTACTACTGGTAATTAGCAAATTGCAGGTAACATTATAAAATTTATGTACATTTGTAATTTTCTTTAGCCATCTTAGACACTCAGGAAGTTTTCTACTTAAACATATTCCTTTCAAGCTCCCCCTACAATCACCAATAAAGCTTATAGATAGTGTTGTGCTTCAGATCTGGGTTCAGCCTGAACCAAAGCAAATGTTGACAAATGTCTTCATACCCTATAACAAATCAGTGGCTAGCTAAGACAGGCAAAACAAAATGCTATTCATCAGAGGCAGGTTCCCATTGGGATGTCGGGGGGCGCTTAAAGTTTGGCAAAGCTGAAAAGCAAACTAACTTAAGTTTCCCACCACTCTTCCCCAGAGAAAAATGAAAATTTTCCATCCCTTCCTACTGTATACAATGCAATTTATACTAGCAACCCACATTTATGTGAGATGGAGGTAAGATTTAGGAGATCTCTCTGTTAGTCAATTGGAAGTTTTTCCGAAGATTTTTGTGGAGAACAGAAGGTACACCGATGTAATCCAACATGATGGATGTCAAAAAAAGATGCTCTTTAGTCATCTATGGACATACTTCGGGCCACATGTATGAAAACTGTCTAGGTCTAAAATTCACTTTGTTGACCATAGCAACCAATCACAATGCCCCTTTTATTTTCCCCGAGCCCTTATGAAAAAAGGTTGCTCTGTTGGTTGTATGGCACAAAGTGAATTTTAGACCTAGGCAGTTTTCATACATGTGGCCCTTCATGTCTACATCAGAAGAGATTTGTGGCATATATGCCAAATTTACACTGCAGTTTGAATAAATGATAACACTTCTGTACTAGAAGAAACACATCCAAGACCTTTTCAGAGAAAAAAAGGTCTACGGCCAAAGGATTGTGAATTAGCTTTGAATGTTCTTTAAACCCCTTCCCCACATGGGGTATGGATACGCCCTAGCGGGGGGACTTCCCGAAAAAGGACTTCCTACGCCCCCGGGGATCGGCGGGCTTGCGGGGAGCCACCACAAAGCAACATGGGGCCAGCGGTAAATTAACGCTGGCCGCATGCCGTATCACCCCCCGGCCGGGGTGGGGGCCGGGGGCCCGGGGATTACCGCTTCTTACCCGCAAGCCTGTCATGGGCGATAATAAAGCCGCAGGCAGGAGGGTGAGCTCCTCCTCCTGCTCCCGTCGGGTGCCGCCTTTTAGTGCGGCCCGATCCCGTTGATGATCCCCGGAATGAACGGCACTTCCCGGGGTCATCAGTATCACCATGCCGCAAGCATTTTGGGCATGGGAAC